>JARQOC010000004.1:414735550-414977659 GCA_033576535.1 Allobates femoralis | reverse complement strand
TTTATTTCTTATTTAACCGTGCATTGACCACGGGCCCTTACAGCCTCAGGCACCGAACCATGACCGCAGCCAGCGCCTGAGACCTGAGAACCCGACAACGGTGAGTCATATGCCAGCGAAAAGCTGACCAAGAATTGTGGCGCCCCTGCATCTTGGTTGCCACAATGATACTGCACCTAATCCACAGGTGTGGTGTCATTGCTCTCAGGTAAGATAGGGACACAAACCTGAGACACATGTCTTACACCCAAAACCTTTCCCAACTCCAGGCCAGGAGATGCAGGGTGGAAGAAACTCCTCTAGAGGGCAGTCCCCATCTGCTTGCTGTATGAAGGAGTAGTTTAGGGGGTGAGACCACAGTAGAGAGTTGGAGAGTGAGGAAGAAGCAGCAAGATAGAGTTCTAGGGGAGGCTAGAGCTGGGGCAAAGTGGGGCCAGTGGGTAGGTAGCCACGGAAGCCTGGCCAGAGGGTCCCCGAATCTACAACTACCGTTCAGGTCATTGGTAGAGGAACTAGCTGCAAGAGGGGACTGGCCCCAATCTGGTGTGAAAACTGTACGTTCAAGCCAGAAGCTACTGGACTGCAAGTGCAGTGGTAACCCCGTGTTACCCACCCAGGCACTGTTGCCTGCCTTGGGACTAGTAGCAAAAAGGCACAGGGGAAGAAAGGAGAGAAGATCAGCGCAGAAAAGAGGCAGCGAAGAAAGGCTTATTAAAGGTTTCTCAGTGCAGTGTTCCTGGACTATCTGAGGGCTGGTTGAGCTGCACAATGGAAGAGCACAGCACCCTGGCTGGGTTTGCACTGAAAAGAACAGTAAGAAACCTGGTAAGAACTGCAATCCCTGTGTTTGTCCACTCCTTCTGCGCCTCCCTGCACCACAGCTACCACCATGATCCACATAGACTCTAATATTAAACTCTGGGGACCTGCTCCGTCCATGGGGAGTGATACACCTAAGCTGCCACTACATCTATTCCCCAGGGTTCACCACAAGCAGCGCTGGTCATCCTGACCAGAATCCGCGGATAGCATCACATTAGACTTTAATGCCCTGTAAATATCCCCTTTTCATGTTCGGTCAGGGCCACGACCACCAGGAGAGCAACCATGACATTCCCCTGACTGATCCCGGATGGTCAAGTACCTCCGGTCCTTGTGACCGTTGCAGAGTCACATGGGACTAATCATGTGTCATCATAGTCTCTGGATGGCTTTGTGAACTATGTTTTCTTTGAAATGCTTGGTTTTTTCAGAGAATACTTTGTTGCAATCGCACAGCCAGACTCTAATTTATGCTGGTTTGGGCAGCATGAATCTAATGACAGTATTTTCATTGAGTTACTTGACAAATTACCAGTTATTAACATCACATAAATATAATATGAAACTAGGGTTGCAATTGAAATGAATTCAATAATGACCTCAGTTGTGGCTATCCTTATTAATCTAAATTAATCCCATCCATTTCGATTTCTTTTACTTGTACTACTGTGTGGATACAGTTTTTTTTTTCTTTTGCCAGAACTAGGACTGAAGAGTAGAGATAGAATCTCTCCTATACATTTCCTTCTCTTGACTATGGGCCGCTTTACACGTCGCAATATCGTTCCGATATTGCATACGATCTCACGGGAGCGCGCACGTTTTTGGCACTTGTCGAAGATCGCATAGTAGATGTCACACAGGGAGATATCGGCACACAACGCAACTACGATGGTGTACGCCCCTTTCCCACACTGTGTATGAGCAACCCAGGGAACGACCATCTAACATTGGAGTGAATAGGGAAGTTGCGCTCCAAATCGTAGTTGCGCTGTCACACAGCACGATCCTGCCACATCGCCTATACAATATCGTACGGTTGAAGGTCTTGCACAATCTTCATGCAATATTGTAGTTAGGTTGTTTTCGCGTCGCATTGCCCATTTACATGACACAACGCACGTACGATATCAACTGCAACGGCCATACCACGTGACTTTTTATCGATGCTGCGTTGCGATATCGCGACGTGTAAAGCGGCCTTAACTATCTCATGCTTTGCTGTGCTTAAAAACTGTTAATATGCATTATGTGAAAGGTTTTTAGAAATTAGTGGTACAGCTTTATATTAATACAGGTTCCCAAGAAATCAATTTCTTAGGCTGGCTTCACACCACGGCAAGATCCGATCCGGGGCTGTCTGGTGTAGACCAGACAGCCCCCGTCCGGAGTTTGGCCCTATGTATCCTATGGGGCCAGATGGAGCTGGATGGCAGCTATCTGCCATCTGGTTTCCATCTCTCCAGAAGAATCCGGGAGAATTCAGATCCTTCTCCCGGACACAAAAACGTTGCTTGCAACGTTTTTGTGTCAGGGGAGAAAAATCTCCCCAAATTGGCGTCTCCCGGATCCTCCCGGATCCGGGAGGATCTGGGAACCGGCGGCTGCACGACGCTGTTATTTCAGGACCGCGGCTCGCCCCCTGCGAGCCGCAGTCCTGAATCATCAGCAGCGGCAGCTGCGTCTGGCTGCACACCGAACCGGGGCTGTCAGGTTCATCCCTGACAGCCCCGGATCGGATCTTGCCGTGGTGTGAAGCCAGCCTTATTCACCCAAAAGTCATTGCTTTGCTACCTCAATATTAATACCATCATATCTTTTTAGTGTTTCTTGCCCAGACATTCCAAGTCTTTGGTTGCCCAATTCTATTCATGTGATCGCACCCGCAGAGGTGTGCTTAGTAAGGTTGTCTATTACAATAAGCTGATTCATTTGTGTAAATAAACAGTAATTATCAATTATGAAACAGTAATTTCCCATGCAGATTAGATTGTGAATCTAGCTGTAACACCTGTGGGTTTAGGTGCTTTACAGGCTGTCCCCAGACCTGCCCCAGAGGCTTGAAGACCTTCTACCTCATCTTGAGCCTCACCTATGTTGTGCCTGATGCCAGTAATTGCTGACCTTATGTTGGCTCTTAATGTCTATTGTGATCCTCTCTACATTGCTGATGAAATATCTGATAACATTGGGAGTGTGGTGGTGCTTCTGAATGAGATCGGGGAGTGTTATTAGGCTGCAAAATCTGCTTAGATTAATCAATAAGATTACACAACCCAAAGAATTGGGAATGTCTATTTGCTATAAATACCAACATATATTTTCAATGCATCATTAGATTTTTCAAAATAAATAGCGTCACTTGAGTTCGTTGGTTATTTCCAGTATAATTTGGTGGAAAAGCAATACCAGACTTGGCCAATTTCAGAGGAAAAACAACCATTTGCTAATCCCAGACAATTCTATTAAATTTGTCAGCAGATTTCACAATACAAACTGCATACATTCTTAATCTCTTAGGCTACGTTCACATGGTGCATATTTACTGCATTTTCCTACATTTACGCAGTGTTTTTTACGCACGCACTGTCACTGCATAAAAACAGTAGACATGTCAATTATTTGCGCTTTTTTCTGCGTGCTTTTCCTATTGCCCACATGTTAAAATGGGCTCAGGAAAAGCACGCAGAAAAAAGTGCACTGTGTGAATGCAGTTGCGCTTTTTTGTCTGTATGCGCCCAAAATAGCGCAACTACAGAAAAAGCAAAAAATACGCACTGTGTGAACGTAGCCTAACACTAGATGAATTCAGTGGAAACAAAGATTAAATAAAATGTTAGAATTTTTTGCTTTAGTGCTGACATATCCATAGTAAAATACGCACTGTAAAATAAAAGTCAAGAATCCATCTGTGTACAACAAGTCATTGGTCTGAAGCCACCCCCAAACAGTGGCAACCTCATTTAGATAAATCTCTACATTTTTTTGGGGGAAAAAAAACTTTAATGGATATTTTCAAATGTGTAAGATACCGTATCCCCTATATTTGGAGTAGAGGATAACCTCCTGTTCGCTGAGGATCTGACCTCTAGGATCATGTATGATTCCACTCCATTCATTCTTAGTTTGTGCACCAGAGATAGCCATGTGCTGCGCTTGGAAGGATTTTGACACTCTAATAAAAAATACAGACCCTCTTTTCTAAAAATTGATAACCCCTTTAAGTGTGTTAAAGAGTGTTCTGCAGTATATAGCGTAAAGTTTCTTGAGTTTTATGTCGAGAAATTCAAGTATTAGTGCATCTCAATGAATTAGAATATCATCAAAAAGTTAATTTATTTCAGTAATTCAATACAAAATGTGAAACACTTACAGTGCCTACAAGTAGTCTTCAACCCCCTGCAGATTTAGGTGGTTTGATAAGATGCAAATAAGCTAGAGCCTTCAAACTGCAAACGAGAGTACGATTTATTAACAGAAGCAAAGATCTTACAAACCAAAAAGTTATGTTGCTCAGTTGAATTTTAATAAATTTTAAACATAAAAGTGTGGGTCAATTTTTATTCAACCCCTAGGTTTAATATTTTGTGGAATAACCCTTGTTTGCAATTACAGCTAATAATCGTCTTTTATAAGACCTGATCAGGCCGGCACAGGTCTCTGGAGTTATCTTGGCCCACTCCTCCATGCAGATCTTCTCAAAGTTATCTAGGTTCTTTGGGTGTCTCATGTGGACTTTAATCTTGAGCTCCTTCCACAAGTTTTCAATTGGGTTAAGGTCAGGAGACTGACTAGGCCACTCCATCACCTTGATTTTTTCCCTCTTGAACCAGGCCTTGGTTTTCTTAGCTGTGTGCTTTGGGTCGTTGTCTTGTTGGAAGATGAAATTACGACCCATCTTAAGATCCTTGATGGAGGAGCGGAGGTTCTTGGCCAAAATCTCCAGGTAGGCCGTGCTATCCATCTTCCCATGGATGCGGACCAGATGGCCAGGCCCCTTGGCTGAGAAACAGCCCCACAGCATGATGCTGCCACCACCATGCTTGACTGTGGGGATGGTATTCTTGGGGTCGTATGCAGTGCCATCCAGTCTCCAAACGTCACGTGTGTGGTTGGCACCAAAGATCTTGATCTTGGTCTCATCAGACCATAGAACCTTGAACCAGTCTGTCTCAGAGTCCTCCAAGTGATCATGAGCAAACTGTAGACGAGCCTTGACATGACGCTTTGAAAGTAAAGGTACCTTACGGGCTCGTCTGGAACGGAGACCATTGCGGTGGAGTACGTTACTTATGGTATTGACTGAAACCAATATCTCCACTGCCGTGAGATCTTCCCGGAGCTCCTTCCTTGTTGTCCTTGGGTTAGCCTTGACTCTTCGGACAAGCCTGGCCTCGGCACGGGAGGAAACTTTCAAAGGCAATGTCTATGGGGCTTGCGGTAAGGGTGCGGCAAGTGCAGCCGCGAAAAAAAACGCTGCTTGCAGCGTTTTTTTTCGCGGCCGCACCTGCCGCAAGTGCCGAAACCGCACTTGCCGCACCCTTACCGCAAGCCCCATAGACATTGCATGGGGCTTGACGCAAGTGTGCCGCAAGTGTCACGGTTATGCGGTAATCGCGGCAGATGCGATTTTTTCACCGCATCTGACGCGATTTGAAAAAAACGCTAGTGTGAAAGCACCCTTAATTGGAGGTGCCAATTTGAGTTGGAGGATTTAGGCTGTCTTCACACCACGGCACAATCCAATCCGGGGCAGCTCTCTGCCATCCGGTTTCCATGTGTCCGTGAGAATCTGGGAGGAATCAGATTTTTCTCCCGGACACAAAATCGGAGCATGCACCTTTTTTGTGTCCGGGGGAAAAAAATCTCCCCAAATTAAATCCTCCCGGATTCTCCTGGATCCTCCCAGATCCGGGGCAATCCGGCGCTCCCTAACATGGGAGCCTAGGGGGCCAGATCTGGGAGGATCTGGGAACCGGACACCTGCGGCTGCACGCTGATGTAATTTAAGGACCGCGGCTAGCTCCCCACGAGCCGCAGTCCTGAATCATCAGCAGCGGCAGCTGTGTCCGGCTGCACACCGGACCGGAGGGCATATTAGCCCTCTGGTTCTATGTGCTGATCCAGTCCGGGGCTGTCAGATTCATCCCTTACAGCCCCGGATCCAGTAGCGTAGCTAGCGGGGGGGCAGGGGGGGCGAGCGCCCCGGGCCCCCCCGACATCAGGGGCCCATTGTCCGCCCCCTGGGGGGCCACCGTGCCCCGTGCTGCCAGCCGGCTGCCGTGCCGGCCGGAGAGGAGGGAGGACACAGACGGGACTTCCTGTCTTGCAGTCTGCCCGCCCCTCCTCACCTCCTCCTTACAGCAGACGCACACGGCAGCCGCGGTAAGTCTGCAACGCCCCCCCCAAGAGGTGTGTGAGAGAGGGGTGCTGAGGGTGTCAGGCTGTGCAAGGGTGATGAAGGATACAGGGATGAGCTGGAGGATGGGATCTGCAGGGGGACAGAGGATGGGATCTGCAGGGGGACAGAGGATGGGATCTGCAGGGGGACAGAGGATGGGATCTGCAGGGGGACAGAGGATGGGATCTGCAGGGGGACAGAGGATGGATCTGCAGGGGACAGAGGATGGGATCTGCAGGGGGACAGAGGATGGGATCTGCAGGGGGACAGAGGATGGGATCTGCAGGGGGACAGAGGATGGGATCTGGAGGGGGACAGAGGATGGGATCTGCAGGGGACAGAGGATGGGATCTGCAGGGGGACAGAGGATGGGATCTGCAGGGGGACAGAGGATGGGATCTGCAGGGGGACAGAGGATGGGATCTGCAGGGGGACAGAGGATGGGATCTGCAGGGGATAGAGGATGGAAACTGCAGGGGATAGAGGATGGACACTGCAGGGAATAGAGGATGGAGAGCGCAGGAGGATGAAGAGCGCAGGAGGATGGAGGATAGAGAGCGTAGGAGGATGGAGAGCGCAGGAGGATGGAGAGCGCAGAAGAATGGGGACTGCAGGAGGATGGGGAGTGCAGGAGGATGGAGGACAGGGAATGCAAGAGAGGATGGAGGATGGAGAGCGCAGGTGGATGGAGCGTGCAGGAGGATGGAGGGTGCTGCAGGATGGTGGATGGGGAGTGCAGGAGGATGGAGAGCGCAGAAGGATGCAGCGTGCAGGAGGATGGAGGATAGAGAGCGCAGGAGGACAGAGAGCGCAAGAGGATGAAGAGTGCAGGAGGATGGAGCACACAGAAGGATGGCAGGAGGACAGAGAGCGCAAGAGGATGGTGAGTGCAGGAGGATGGAGAGTGCTGAAGGATGGAGGGTGCTGGAGGATGGAGAGTGCTGAAGGATGGAGGGTGCAGGAAGATAAAGCATGGGGAGTGCAGAAGGATGGAGAGTTCAGGAGGTGAGTGGCCATTTGGCCCAATTCTTAGAGGCGGCAGCTGCGGCAAATTTTTCCACCGCCCAGGGCGCCACAAACACTTGCTACGCCACTTGGGGGTGGCACGAGAATTCTCTGACAGCACCCCCCCCCCCCCCGCTCTTCACATGGGGGCCCTGGGTGCAGATCTCGCCCCCGGGCCCAGAGCAGGCTAGCTACGCCACTGCCCGGATCGTATTGTGCCGTGGTGTGAAGGCAGCCTAAGTTGTCAAGAATAATAGGACACTACTCCAAGATACGAGTCTGATTTTTTTCAGGCAACCTGTGGAGGAGATCATCTTATTTGCTAAGATCATTCTTGTTGATTGGCTAGAAATGGAGCTCCTGATTCACAACTTGAGCTCCTATTAAATCAGGTCTTTGTAAGTGAATTCATAAGCACCATTACGATTTAGGGTGCTTTCACACTCTGCGTATTTGCTGTGTATTTGCTGTGTATTTGCTGTGTATTTGCTGCATTTTTTTACAAGTGAGCTCATCACAAACCAGGAGTGGGTGATAAATCCAGAAGTGGTGACATGTTTCTATTATACTTTTCCTCTGATTGGTCCACGAGCTCACGCATAAAAAATGCAGCAAATATTATAATGGTCTTATTATCCATTAAATTTTAACTAATTTATCTGATTTCATACATTATTTGGGGCCACTTTTTCAATCGAATGGTCTTAGGCTGCTTTCACTTTGCATTTTTTGGTCGTCCGTGGCTGTCCGTTGTAAAAATGACAGCCACAGAGCTGATTTGCACCCCATGTATCCCTATGAGCACGGATTGATGCTCTATTGCCATCCGATTTGTGACGGATTCGATTCTGTCCATTTCTTTGCTGTACCCAGAATCGGAGACTGCTCCGATTTTGATCACAGCGGACCAAATCGGACAGAATCGGATCTGGTGCGATCCGTAGCAAATATCATGGGGGCCTATGGAGCACGGGTCCGGTAAAACATCAGATCGTTTCCCGGACCTGATTTTAGTGTACTGAGCATGCTCAGTACACTAAAACTGCCCCGGTCCCATGTTATTTCACTTCCGCAATGTATATAAATACATTGCGGAAGTGAAGCAAGGGTTAAAAATAAAAAAAAACATCCTGACCTCTCTGGCGTGTCCCATGATGTGTGCTGAGGCATCTACCGTAGCTCCGGGGGCTTGAGGATCTGTGCATCAGCTGACCGGGCGGGGCAACTCAATCAGCTGATTGATCACATGACCGCATCAGCTGAGTGGTTTAAATCTCCCGACCACCAAAACCGATCGGCAGGTGGGTGATTTAAACTGCTAAGCTGATGCGGTCATGTGACTGATTAGCTGATCGGGTTCCCCACCCCGCCAGCTGATACACAGGTCCTTAACCTCGGAGATGGCGCACATGGTGGGACATGCCGGAGAGGTGAGGATCTTTTTTTTTTAAATTTTTAACCCTTGCTTAACTCTCGCAATGTATGTATATACATTGCAGGAGTGAAAGTGCCCCTCTTGCCTGCGCTTTGCAGGCTCGGGCTTTTCTGTGTCCGGATCCGTGAAAATCACGGACCCAGACATAGAAATGGCGTTCGAGGCACATATGCAATCCTGTCCTTTCCTGTCCGTGGGGTCCTGCAAAAAACAGGATCCCCACGAACAGGAAAAAATTGCTATGTGAAACCAGCCTTAGTGTTGGATAAGTGGTTCTCATATTACTTGTGTACTCTTTTATAATAGATTTTTTACCTATTTTAATTATTTAAGAATTAAAATTATTATTTTTTTCTTCATTATTCATATGATCACTTGATTGCTGTAACTTTTTTCATCCCCCTCACTCCTCATACTGTGTCCACACCCATCCCCTATCACTACACAAACTGTGCCGCAGCCATCACCCCTCACTTCTCATACTGTATTCGCACCCAAACAACCCCCCCACTCTACATATTGGTCTGTAGCCATCTTCCCTCATGCTTTATACTGGATTCTCAAGTCTACCCCCTTGCTTCCCATACTGTTCTCCCCCATACTGTGTCCATACCTATTACCTCCCTCGCTCTGTATTCTGTGTCCTCAAATCCCCCGATTTCTCCCCATGCTGTGTCCACATATACTCCTCCATTTGCTCCTCATACACCCCCTCTCTCTCACCCAGTTGGCTTCTATATACCCATTGCTCCTCATACCCCCAGTTTGCTCCTCATAAATCCCCCACCCTCTGACTACCCAATTTGCTCCTCATACGCCCCCCAGTTTGCTCCTCATACAGCCCCACCCTCTCACCCCCAGTTTGCTCCTCATGCACCCCCCCAGCTTGCTCCTCATATACTCCCACCCTCTCCCCTCCAGTTTGCTCCTCATGCCCTCTTCCCCCAATCCCAGTTTGCTCCTCATACACTTCCCAGCCCCTCCCCCCCAGTTTGCTCTTCATACACCTCCACCCTGATCCTCATACACCCCCACCCTCTCCACCTCTTTTTCTCCTCATACACCCCCCACCCTCCCCAGTATGCTCCTAAAACACCCCCACCCCTGTCCCCCTTCCTTTAATTATGTTAATCTTCAGTGTCTTCAGCTCCTGTGGAGTGCTTCTCACCAGCCTTCTGCTGCCTCTGGGGCCCTGAGAAGTGAAGTCTGATCTGATCTGATCATTCTGCTGACATCGCCCTGAACCAGAAGTACCTGGAATAGGAGTAACAATTGATTGCAGAAGCCGGTGTGCTGCTGCACTTTCTCTGACCTGCTGTCAACTTGACAGCAGGTCAAAGAATAGCTGGCTCCCTCTACGTAGGAGTGGCATATGCAGCCGGAGGGGAGACATCTCGGGCACTGCATCAGGAGGCCCGATTGTGCCCCCCTGCTTTGCTGCTCCCGGGGCAGATGCCCCCCAGCCCCCTAGATACATCACTGATACGTATATAGTAAGAAATAACTAAATTATAATTTCCTTTGGTCATTTCATAACTAAAAAGTATTTTTTATAGTTAAAGAACATACAACAAATGTATATATAAATGTTCTACAGTTCTATAGCTTTTAACACAGAACTCCATGGAAATACAAAGTGGGGCAATATTTGTCCACTGCACAAGAACTGACATAACTTCCTGACAATTTATCATTATAATGTAGCGCACTTCATGTGATTTATAGAAAGCACACTATCAGCAAGGGAGTGAAGATACAAATCCTCCTTGTTGTGGTCTGAAGGAATCAGGTCCCTGAAAATGAATTTGATGAATATTCTTGGCATTTCATTGCATCATTGTATTTATCACACGGAGAGCCTTGCAAAAATAGACCAACAAAACTAGCGGAAAGTGCATGAGTAATATATAAAGGCTTCCTGTCACTATGTATCAAGGCATGAACTGTGACCATCACACAATCTGCGGGGCTGCTGGAAAGAAATTATTCCATTATCTAAAAGAAGTAATGAAGTGGATGTGTACAAGCAATCAGTATTCATTTTTGCTTTGTGCCTTTCCTTGAAAAATTTTTACGGTAATAATAACATAAAAATAAAACTAGTATAAAGATCACCCCCTTTCCCCATCTCTGAGTAATGAAACATTGTTGGATTCTAGTAAAGACACGAGGTACAAGGACTGGGGCCCAGGGGCGTAATTACAACAGGTGCAGGGGTTGCGATCGCACCCGGGCCCCAGAGCCTTAGGGGTCCCAAAAGTCCCTTTGGCCTATAGAAAAAGACTATTGCTGTTAAAGATTTGCAATAATTGGGGGTCCCGTTGGAGCTTTCACATCGGGGCCCATGAGCTTCAAGTTACGCCACTGCTAGGGCCCCACCATACTGGGCATCTAGGGCCACCAATAACCATTCTTTCCAATAGCTTTTCAGTCATCCTATCCAGTGTAGAAGAGGTGGAAAGGTGGCAAATCATGTGTGAAGCTAACATTGACCTTGTGTTTGTTATGTATTAAAATCAAATCGAGAATATTGATTTCAGAAAGTTTTCCTCATTTAAAGGGAATCTGTTAATAGGTTTTTGCTGTGTAATCTGAAGACAACATGCTGTAATGGTTAACACACAGATTTCAACGATGCATCTCTTATCACACGGGGTGATGTTGATTACTTGCACTGTTTGTTTTAGCTTTAGGAGATTAGCATTGCCGAAATAGGTCAGCTAATCCAGTACACCCCTGGTTGTAATTAGCAGTTTACTATCTATAGTTTTCGTATATAGAGACACTGATCAGAAAACTGATCAATTGAAAACATATATTTTATCACAGCTGATTTTCCTTTCAAATGGTGGGGACCTTATATAAACTCATCATATTCAATTCTCTTCAGTGTGAAAACAAGTTATCATGGTAGATGTTCTATTCCAGATGATAATTCAAGATGCTCTTAGAATTAGTCTTTGATGTATATAAGTAATTGGTACTGCATTGTGTGATTTTAATTAATTTATTATCTGTCATTAATGCATTGCAGCATTTCATTGTTTGGTAACAGCACCACCTGCTGGTGATTTCATGTATCTGATTATTTCAGTTGCAATGCATAATGGGAAGTCTCCTAGAATGCATTGTGGTTACCTCAGACAGAAACCATTTTCACCTTCTCCTCAGTTAAGAGAGCATGTTGAATCCCTCACCTATATCTTGTTCCTAGTTAAGCTTTGTTGAAGTAGAGAGGTTAAGATAAAAACTACTTATAATGTCCCATACTGTATATTGCTAAATGTATATGTTTTTGTACTGTTCAGTAATATATTCTTATACACTATTGTATCATTTCATAGTTTTACCTCATCCTGTTATATCTAATACCAATAAAGAAGAAGGTTAATGGTTCAATAACCTCAATCTTAAGTAAAACTCAGGAAGGTTTATCTGCATGTCTCATTACACATGTTAGTTCTCAATGGTACTTTAACTTGAACTTGCGATCATCCCTTTGATTGTTCTATACATAGCAGTGTATAAGCACTACTATGTATAGCAAAAATCATAGTCTCCTATGAAAGCCAGCTATATGCTAGCTTTTACAGTGAAATCTCTTCCGCAGTCCCTTGGCTGTCATGGCAACCAGGTCATGAGCTCACTGATGGGTGCATCAGAGATTGACAAAGGTATTTTACTAGTTAACAGCCGTGGGTGAAGGTCCACTCCACCCGCGCCAGTTAGGGGCAGATGATGCCTGAATAATTCAGCTATCATCTGCTGGCAAAGATGCATGATCAGCGTGCGAGCATACATCAAAGTCAGGGACATGATGAAAATGTAGGTCATAAGTCGTGAAGAAATTAATATTTTTATGTAAGCCATGATCCCATCTGGAATGAGCGTCGAAAGGTCTAAAACAGATAATTAACAGTGTTAACATTGATACAATATTATTTAAGCTGAAAGTGCTACATTTTGGTGGTGTTGGAAGACAAAGCTTTTGAGTGTTCATTCAACACCTAATAAAATTAAGGGTTTGCAATATGTTCTAAGATGATAGCGTTCTCCCTTTTTGCTGTTCCGAAAATAAGACATCCCCTGAAAATCAAAGCTTGTGGGGGTTTCTGCCAGGCTGCTAATTATAAGTCCTCCCCCAAAAATAAGACCTAGCTATTTAAAGCATGCCTGCTGAACAGAGGAGCAGGGCATGTAGCTATGATGCATACATGCTGTAACGCTATTGCTGGAGTTCACCGCCATTGTCCAAGTGACCCGCCACTTTATGCATTCCTCTGTTTCCTCCTGTATGTACAGTACAGTGTGCCGTACATGTATGGTAGTAAGCCGCCGGCCAATCAGACGTTACATGCTGGCCTCAGATTGTCCGGTGGCTATTGGCGTTTGATTGGTCGGTGGCAGCTGGCATCTGATTTGCCAGCAGCTTTCCGTGTATCTACACTGAGCAGCGCCTGAATACTGTACCGTACATACAGGAGGACTGTGGAGGATTGGTGAGAAAAGGTGTTTGTGTGTTTTGCAGGTACCGTGATGGGGACTGCAGGGGAATGATGGGGGCTGCAGGGGGATAATGGGGCTGCAAGGGGATATGGGGATATTGGGGGCTGCAGGGGATGATGGGCTGCAAGGGTATGATGAGGATATTGAGGGCTGCAGAAGGATGATGGGGGCTGCAGGGGGATGATAGGGCTGCAAGGGGATGATGGGGAAATTGGGGGCTGCAGAAGGATGATGGGGGCTGTAGGGGGATGATGGGGCTGCAAGGGGATGATGGGGATATTGGGGGATGATGGGGCTGCAGGGGGATGATGGCAGTTGCAAGGAGATGATGGGGATATAGTGGGATGATGGGGGCTGCAAGGGGATGATGGGGATGCAGGGGGATCATGGGGTTTTGGGGGCTGCAGGTGGATGATGGAGCTGCAAGTGGATGATGAGGATATTGGGGGCTGCAGGGGGATGATGGGGATATAGGGTGATGATGGGGCTGCAAGGGGATCATGGGGTTTTGGGGGCTGCAGGGGGATGATGGGGGCTGCAGGGGGATGATGGGGGCTGCAAAGGGATGATGATATTGTGGTCTGCATGGGGATGATGGGGATATAGGGTGATGATGTGGGCTGCAAGGGGAAGATGGGGGCTGCAGGTGGATGATGGGGGCTGCAAGGGAAGATGAGGATATTGGGGTCTGCAGGGGGATGATGAGGATATAGGGTGATGATGGGGGCTGCAAGGGGAAGATGGGGGCTGCAAAAAGATGATGGGGATATTAAGATATTCCCTGAAAATAAGACTTAGCACAACTTTGGGAGCAGAAATTAATATAAGACACTGTCTTATTTTTGTGAAATCAGAGTATATCCCTTACTTGTACTGTTAAAACACTGGAATGGCTTGTCTTGTTTTAAATGACAGAGCTGGCTAATGATGATAAAATGTGGCACTGTAATTCACTAAGGTTTGTCAGTTATTGTTGAACATATAGTCTGTATACATGATAAAAGTATCCATTTATTGTACTTATTGTGTAATAAACTGGTGGTGATCAGTGGCTCTTGCTCCCAAGATTTATAACAGGAAGAAGGGTGAAAGATAAGATGCTTGTTGATCTGCAGTTATACATTGCTAGCAAGATAATTTTGCCCTTTACATATATTACCGTATATGTATTAATTAATATTGGTTAATGAAATTAAACCTAGTAACGTTGATTCTCAATTAATGTAACCTTGATGGACAATTAATGTAAGCTTGGTTGATAAATAGTATCTATATATCACATTATTTGTCATGATTCACATACAATTAGCAATTTATCTATATAGCTCCTTCACTGAAGCATTCCATCCCAAAATTTTGCCAAGTGACATGAGTTACTCTATACTCACTTTTTAGAATAGCTTTTGACAATGATTTTTTGTAGTATTTATAGCACAAGAAAAAAAATGTGATCCCTTTATCAAAACGGATGCACTCTTACAATTCTAGAGAACGAAGGACATTTGTAATTGTTTTATGATCTTTGGTTTTGGTCATTGATTTAGTCTTAGCTTTCAGTTATTGCTGGGTAAGCTGTTATTTTATTACAGTGTTTTTCCAGGAAAATATTACATTTAATATCAACTAAACTCTCTCAGATTTAGCAGGTGTGTTACTTTAAGCTAGTTTTTAAAGAGCCCATGTGTTGTAATATACATTCCTGACTCCCCCTAATACACCTCCATAATGCAACATGCAATCAAACATGCCACAATATTTTTAATTTTGTTAAAAATTGATGATAAAACACTGTGCCATATTAAAGACCTGTACAACATTCAGGTCTGGTGATTTGGATGTTGGTGGGCGTCGTGGAAAGTCTCCGGTGGTTGGAGGTGTGTATTCTGTTAATTCTTCTCATACTTCTGCACCCAATCAGGTATCTTGCAGTTTTGGGCGTACTCATGCTCTCCATCAGGTCAACCATCGCCCCTCTCAGAGCAGGATTAAAATTCGCACAAACTTGATAACACCATAATACGTCAACAGTTACTACATGTAGCTTTATCTTTTCTCTTTCATATCCCTATCACAGATACCATTAAAATTATTTAATTTCTGTTGTCCATAGTGTACCCTGTGCAAGCCTTGAATGCACTTGTCATGCCTTCAGGCATACAAATGGGGTAATTATTAAATGGTGCACAATTAGACCTCATAATCATCTCTTAATATATAATCTAATATTATATAAAATGCTTGCATTATGACATTAATTTTAAACCTAAAAGAACACCAAAGGGGTTAAAGTGACCATAGACGCATCTCAGTTATCCTCAATGCACTGTGTGCAGCACAGGCCAAGCGATGAGAATATAATTGCTTACGGGAACAATATAAAGGGAGGAGAATCCAGATCCATGCAATTGTTCATATAGGCATGCTGTTCATTTTGATTTACGTGATTGCTGGCATTTCACTTCCAAGATTATGCATGTTGCCACATTACATTTGTATAGTATAGACGTGAATTCCTTTGTGCAGCCATTAGCCGATGACCTATTGTATCCTCTTCTTTTTCTCTAAGCGTGCATGAAATGTTTAACTATTACTGTAGTTTAATGGGTTAACACTGGTTCATTGCATTATTTAGAAGGGTTTTTTAAAAGAAATAGGTAAAATTGTTTTCCAATGTGCAATGCCCAAAAACATTTAAGCTGTAGCAGTCACTATTTCTCTTTAATTTATATGCAGAAGCTGTTTTCAGAAAGACTGGATTTGCAGAAAAAAAAGAAGGAATCAAAATTACTGGAAGTATCATCAACAATCTTAAAAACGCAGATGATACAACTAATAGCAACAAGCGTAGATGGAATGAAGGACTTATTACAGAGTGTGAAGATGGAAAGCTCAAACATGGGACTCCTGCTCAATGCAAAGAAGACAAAGATATTGACTACCGCCGGTATGACTGGAACACATTTTAGATCAGGGGTCTCAAACTCCAGGCCTCGAGGGCCGCACACAGTCCACGTTTTCAGGATTTCCTTAGAATTTGACAGTTAGTCATTTAATTACCAACTGTCAAATACTATGGAAATCCTGAAAACCTGCACTGTGTGCGGCCCTCGAGGCCTGGAGTTTGAGACCCCTGTTTTAGATGGTGGGTGATGAACTGGAAGGTGGACAGGACTTCAACACATTCAGATCAATGATCACTCAAGATCCTACAACACCAGTAATCAGTGGGAGAATAGCTATGAGAAAATCAACAATAAAATCACTGGACAAGGTCTTCAAATCAAGGAACATTTAGTGATGAAAACACAGCTCATACACAGGCTGGTCTTTCCTCGATAACATACAGATGTGAAACCTGGGTGATCAAAAAACAAGGCAGAAGAATGAACACCTTCAAAATGTAGTGCTAGTGAAGGATGTAATTAATACCATGGATGGCAAGAAGAACAAATGAATCAATTTTGGAATAAATCAAGCCTGACATGTCACTTGTAGAAAGGATCACCAAGCTACAACTTGCTCACTTTGGACACATGATACAAAGAGAGAAATCCTGGAGAAGGACTTCATGGTAGCAAGAATAGAAGGTATAATACAAAGATGAATACCATAAATTTGGTGGCTTGGTCCAATCAAAAAACAATGGTGCAGAAGACCCTGGTGGACCTTTCTAGACTTGCCCAAGATCAGTTTTCCTACAAATCATTCATCCACTAATTCACCATTGTTGAGACAGAGCTGAGGGCCTTTTAAATGAAAGAAAAGAGAAAACAAACTAAAAAAAAGTGTAAATAACTATCAATGTCTTTCTGTTATAGGATTTGTACAACTTTATGATATTGATTAGATATTTTTAGAAAATGTTATAAATATCAGATCATTGGGAGTCCAAAACCCATCATTTCCACCAATTAGCTGTTTTCAGGTCTGGCGGTGGTCAGAGAGAAAAATGAATGGAGACCAAACAATATGTATCTGTAGTGTTCATTTTCCGTCATTGCAGCCATTCAGTTTAATAAGATCTGAGCTGCAGTTCTTGGGAACAGTCACTTAAAAGTAAATAGCACCATGCTGCTAAAGCTCCATTCATTGTTTACATCTGGGTGCCGTCAGAGCTGAAAATTGCTGATCAGTGGGGATGGTGGATGTTGGATCCCCAACGATCTGATATTGATAACCTCTTCTTAGGATAGGTCATCTGTATCATAGGCTGGACAATTCTGGACAAGAATGTAGAAATACATGTGTACATTCATTATGAACAGATAATACTCATAATAAATGTTTTCCACTTTAGCATTAGTGTATTATGGGGCACTCATACTCTGTCCATGCACTAGCTTTCATTTTCTTTAAGATGGTTTTGCTGGGCAGTGATTGGACGACAGATACAAAACCCTTCAAGGGGCAAATTGCAAGCAAGTCTTTGTGGCTTCCCTGCCAGCCTGCAACAGAAAAGATGATAATGGATGACAGCGCAGCACATGGAGCATTCCCACTCATCACAAATGATGTCTGTTGTGCTAGTTAACCTTTTCTGAAGCTGTGTCAGCTCACATGGTGCACGGGTATAGATCTGAATGCAGAGAATGACCCGCAGAGACCCACAGAAACACATAGCATCTTTGAACACCACATGATGTGGTTTTGCAATAGCAAGCAGTGTATTACCAGATAAACAGTAATGTGCATTGCTTTTAATGGCTTTTTAAGTAAAGAATTGTGTATGAAAGTACTAAAGGGGCTCAATTGTGGAAGGTTAGATGAATGCTGCAATGGGAGTTGATCAAATGTGTAAAGATATTTTATACTAATTAAAACACTAATGAGCAATAATTAACACATATACCATCACATTTATTATGTAGTCTTAAATGGACAACAATTAACATTTTATTTAAAATGCACATACAAAGCTGAATACAGCTTTTAGTCAGATTCTCCCATACACATGAATACTTGCCTAAGCCATTGCGATTTCATTGTGAAGAAGGGACTAAACCGCTTCTGCTGCAACTTGTCTGATATGTACATGAGAAAAAATATGTGATTTTAAGGGAAAAACGGCAGGTCACACATACACAGGTCTCGTTGAAATCGGTAGACAACTTTCCTCTTATTGTATGTATTAAGCTAACAATTTATAGAGATTTATATTGAAACTTACATTCTAATTTTTCATGTACGTCATAAAGCTTTATGCAGAAGTCTATATGATGATGATAGGCACTCTATGTCCCCAATATCGTGTTCAATACTGACTTGCATTATTAGCATACTGTGTATTTTTCTAGAGGCGGTCCTTTTACCCAAGAATACCTTCATAATATGGTATCTGATGGAACATGCCAATATTTTGTCGTCATACAATTCGGAGAATAATAAGGACATATGCACAAAGCCTAAAAGACAAGAAATAAAGGGACACAATATAAACTAGGTGCTTATTATGTTCGGCCATCAAATATTTGACTTGGCCAATCCCCAATTGTTCCAGAACTGTAATGAAAGAGGGTAGGTCGAGAAAAGATATACCAATAATTTGGAATTCATAAATTAAAGGGATTCTGTCAGCAAGATTTCGCCTCCTAAACTATGCATATAGCTCTTTCAAACATAAGTTCAGCAATGCCTGTAGATGGCCAGTCCCTTCCTCCATTACTGAGGAATAAGCAATTGAATTGATATGTAAATGAGGTTGTAGATCTGAAACCTCTGTCCCTCCAGCTCTATTCCCCACACAGTGCCACCTACTTTTGCTTGACCACAGAAAAACAGCACTGTGTAGTTTGTTGTTGTTTCAAGGTAACAAAAGAAAGTTTATTCTGAAATACAGCACATACAGTAGATATGCTAAATATTTCATCATCTATTTGCATCAGTTTGTATCTGAAAATGTCTTGACCTACTGCGTCTTTGTCTACTATGCCACTTACGAAGGCAGTTTGGATAAGTGTGCTGCATGTTCTGGAATCGTTATATCCAGGCTACCTTTATAAACAACATAGTTCACAAAGACCCAGGACTTTAAAAACGTTTTCTGATTTGGCTTGACACCAAGAGGTTATTAACTATTTCACATATCTATGTGCAGTATGTCACAATACATTTTCGTTTGTTACTTTGGAACTATGAAAGTGCGCAAAGTGTTCTCTTTCTGGGATTTATTAGGGGCTATATTAGTGTTCAAAATAATAGCAGTCCAATATGACTAACCAGATTAT
This sequence comes from Allobates femoralis, assembly GCA_033576535.1. Classification (NCBI taxonomy): domain Eukaryota; kingdom Metazoa; phylum Chordata; class Amphibia; order Anura; family Aromobatidae; genus Allobates; species Allobates femoralis. The sequence goes on along the minus strand of JARQOC010000004.1, from coordinate 414,958,266 downwards.
TCACTATTTTTTATATTAATTATATTCCCACATGTTGTACATGCATTTCTCCTTGAAAACATGAGAAATGTGGGTCATTTGAGACAGAAGAACAGCATAATTTGATTAAGAAGTTGATTGGAGAGGGTAAAACATATAAAGAAGTGCAGACAATAATGGGCTAGTCAGCTAAAATGGTCTACAATGCTTTAAAATGGAAAGCAAACCAGAGAGATGTGGAAGAAAATTGAAAAATACCATTGAAATGGAGCAAAGAATATCCAGAATGGCAAAGGCTTAGCAATGGTGTGACAGAAAAGCTGTGTGAAACTAATCTATTAGCAAGAGGTCCCAGCAAAGTCCCAGTTAACAAAGACATGTATTGAAGCAGATACAATTTGCCAAAGAATATATATATCAACTGGCCTAAGGAGATATGAAGAAACAGTTTGTGGGAGGCGTGGCCAAGCTTTGAATGGCACAGGCTGCTTAGTGCAGGAGCTCCAGTAGAGATCAGCTTCATCTCAGCACAACAAGATGAATAAACACTCTGGGAAGCCCTAAATAAGTTACCTGGTGCCCTGAGGACACAGTGGTTCCAATGGTGCGTGGCAAGTCAACAAGACGTTCTCCAAAGAAGGTGATTGCATATTTCTCCAGAGACCAGGTACTGAATACAGCCTCAAATATGGCTGCAGCTTCTCACTCCCCAGCCCCTTCTCCCTGCTTTTCTCAACGTGGCTCACACATTAGCCTCAGAAGGGGGAGGGGAAGCGCAGACAGATATTCCCCTTAAATGGGGTAGACAAGGGCGCATTGGTTCGAATCTCCCAAGTAAACTGGAAAAATTAATACATCAAACTGCTCACCTTATCCAGTTGTGAGACCCACAACTGGTATAACGGTTAGTTATCAGCTGCCACAGGACCCCCACTCGAGGTGTCAAATAAACATCAATATGGACGGATAGGTACAGTCTGCACTGCTGAATATAAAATGACAAGACGTCCAAGTTGCAGTGATCAGTGCCTTTATTCCATGACCAACGCGTTTCAAGGCTGTCCCACCCTCTTCCTCAGGAGCAACGCCATGAATATTATATTATTATTGATGGTGTTTCTCCTGAGGAAGAGGCTGGGACAGCCTTGAAATGCGTAGGGCGTGGAATAAAGGCACCGATCACTTCAACTTGGACGTCTTGTCATTTTGTATTCAGCAGTGCAGACTGTACCTATCCATCCATATTGATCGATATTGCTCTTACACAGAAAACAATGGAGGCTTTGCTAAAATTCCTGAGGCATGAATTCCAAGCTGATCTTAAAAGAATGATACCTGAGTTTAAGGCAGAAATCAGGGAGAATTACAGAATCTGGGAGCTAGAATAGATCATCTGGAGCAGAAGCTGGAAGAACTTACTAAATCTCATAATGAACTAATAGATGCTAATGAGGCTTTAGAAAAGGAGGTTTCCCAAATCCACAACAAAACACTTGATTTTGAGGACAGATCCAGAAGGAATAATATTCGCATTAGAGGGATTGCTGAATCTATTCCTGACAAAGATTTGCTAAGTTTCCTGCAAAGCTTCATACACACAGTGATTCCTTCTGCAGACAACGAGGACTTAATTGTAGATAGAATACACAGATTCCAAAACCAAAATGTCTTAACTCAGATTTACCACAAGATGTTATTGCCTGCATTCATTTCTATACAATAAAGGAGACTTTTATTGCTGACCTCAGGAAAAGGCCGAAACTTCCAGATAACTTGGCCACCTGAAGGTATTCCCTGACTTGTCGGCAGGTTCTTTAGCTCAGAGTAGGGAGTATATGCTGTATATTACAGCCCTCAGGGAACAAGGAATAAAGTATCACTGAGGGTTCCCCACAAAACTGAAAGTCTTGAGGGACAATTCCATAATTGTCTGCACAAAATATTTGTCCCCGGAAAAGGCAAGAGATTTATTGCTAAAATGGAAGATTCAGCATATATATCTGAATGACAAAAGAGCTCCTCAGGCAGAAAAAACTGGACCCAGACTGGTTCATGGCATGATTGATTACTGGATAGCCGTTCTTTGCTTCCTGCTTTCTACTCTTTGTCTGGTGCCTCTATGGCGGTGTTGAAACCAGGCAAAGTTGACCACAGAGTGTCTTTTTTTCATTGTCTTTCAAACTATTTTTTCACTTTTTCCCTTTTCTTTACTGTTTGCTTGATTTTGGAATTATAAAGGGACTTCCTCTTATGATGAAGCAAAAATTTAGGCTTGATAACCCTGTATTTGTTTATACAAGCAAATTTGTTTCCCTGTCCGTCCGTCCCCTGTCTGTTCTCTCCATGTTTTTCACACATTTAGGAGCAATGGTTTCACATAAAGCAGTATATAGTATTAACAATGCATATTATGGTTAACCTATAAATGCCAGTGGTTTGAACTCACCAGGTAAAAGATCCATCTTCTAGAAGAATATTTGCAAAGAAACTGCTGATGTAATTTGTGTTCAAGAAACGCACTTGTTGGCAAAGGACAATGCTCAACTAAAGAACCCTTGATACCCACATTAGTTTTTTGCAAACAACAAGACTAAAAGAGCTTGAGTGGCTATTTTTATAAGAGACTCCCTATCCTTTAAATTGTATGACACGACTAGTGATCCAGAGGGGCATTTTACTTTCTTTAATTGTTCTGTAAACAACACTAGGTGCACGTTGTATCTCTATATGGCCCAAATACGCAACAGTTCACATTTATCAGACAACACTTAAGAGAATTCAGGTGTTCTCCAAAGGGTTTTAAACTAGTCTGTGGAGGTTTCAGCCTCTCCATGTCTGCCATGTTAGATTGGTCAAACAGACGTACTGCTAGGGGAGAGATGAAATCACTGGTTTCAGAATATAACTTACATGACATCTGGAATATCTCCACAGCTCTGAAAGAGATTACTCCCACTTCTCCCCTAGATTTAATTCCTATAGCAGGACAGACTATATTTTTGTGTATGAAAGAACTCTAGGTTGTTCGCTTGAGGCAACGATAGGTGTGATCTCGTGGTCTGACCATGCTCCTGTCTCATTCACCATATCTGACAGGCACTCTTCGGTCAAAGCTGGTGGCTTTTAAATGATTTTTTACTGACTAACAAACAAAACATTGAATTAATAGAGACAAGTTAAAAGAGTTCTTTGACATAAATGATAATAACTCTACCTCAGACGAAGTGGTATGGTCAGCCCACAAGGCATACATGAGAAGTATTTTTATTAAGATGGCAGTAGTAGAAAAGAAAAGAAGAGAGGTGGCAGTGTCAGACCTATTAACTCAAATTAACAATCTGGAACAAAGCAACAAGAAAAACCACACCCCACAATTGTCCCAAAAAATAACAAAACATAAAATGAGGCTGCATGCTCTTCTCTTATTCCAGTATGAAAGAGCACTTAAGGAGTCCAAAACAAAATATTATGCCATGGGAGATAGAGCAGGAAGATTTTAGCTAGGAGATTTAAAAAAAGAGAGATAAGAAATAGGATTGCATACTTGAATAAACCTGATGAGACTAAAGTACTAAATCCGATCGACATAGCTAAAGAATTTAGGTGATTTTATTATTCACTGTACAACCTAAAAGAGGGTCCCCATATACTTCAGCCTAATCCACCAGAATTTGGTAACTTCCTAGAAAAAAATCTCACTCCCAATGTATCAGTGGCTCAAACTAATGATCTAAATAATCCCATATCTATCATTGAAATAGAACAAATAATCCGTTCTACTAAAAAGTCCTCTGCTCCGGGCCAGACAGTTTTCTAACACCTATTATCATTGTTTCGTCAAAACTTTAGCGCCTTACCTCCTAAAAACTTTCAATTTTTGTTAATGTAGTTCTTCAGTAAGCCATGAAAACCTTGGGGCAGTAATCATAACTATTCCTAAACCCAAAAAAACCCTGAACACTCCTGGTAATATTAGGCCTATCTCCTTAATAAACTTTGACCTAAAAATATTCTCTAAAATCCTTACGGCCATAATAATGTCTGTTCCTTCCCTTTCTGATAGCACCTGACCAGGTTGGGTTTGTCCCTGGGAGACAATCCGAAGTGTCGCACACTAAGGACCGGGGTACTCGAGACCGGGGTGTAATGTCTCTGGGGGGTGTCAAGGTGCCGGGCTTGGTCCCGTTGTCCCAGATGCGGCAAGTAAAGGGAGTATTTACAGGGGATTTGTCATGACGCCACCCGGGGTATGTGGTCAGTAGGACCACCACTGCCGTATTCCTGCTGGGGATGGTGGTGAGGGGCAGCGTGGATGGTAAGCCCTCCTCGGGTAGGGCTGAGGGTCTCCAGGGCAGGTGTAGTAGTAGTAGTGGAGGGACTTAGTGAGGGATGGTGCTTTGTACCAGTCACTTAATTTGCTGCTGCAGCTTCCCAGCCAATGTGTGGGAAAAACAGTCCCGGCTCCTCAGGTGGGACTCTGCTGTGGCACTGGAAGAAAGCAGTCTCAGGCAATGGTGAGCTTACCAGGGTACTTTACTTAAGGTTCTTTAGCAGCAGTTCACAACAGTTTACGAGGCACAGTTTTTTTCAGCTCTTTCAAGTTACAGTTCTCACACTTTAGCACTGCTCCGGGTAACTGGTTTCTGCAGCTCAGGCAGCTCCTCTGCATTGCTTCCCTCAAGTCCTTTCAGGCCCTTGTCTCTCTCTGTCTCCTCACTCACAGGTTTGGTCTGGCCTTCACGGGCTTTCGTGTGATAATTCCCTCTCTGTCAGGGTCACTAGCTCTAGTCTGATGGTTGTGTTCCTAGACCATGATGGAAAGTAGGCTGCAGGTCATAGAGTACCTGCCCCACGCCGGTGTGTCCTGTGATTAGGGTCCTAGAGTACCCCGGTCACCTCTACAGAGCCGGCTCTCTGGCTGTAGCGGCCTAGCCTCCAGTGTCCCAGGTATGGCTGTGGGATCACCAGGCTCCCTCTTTCTCACTGTCAGGTGTCTCTGTTTCTGGCTCCTTTCCCTCGCCTCCGGCTATGGAGTGAGCTTTCTCTCCTCGGAATGTAGCCTTTAGTATTCTGCGTCCTCTAAGGAACCTTTCCTCCTGGGAAGTTGTGCCTCAACTCTTTGTTCTTCTATTCAAACTGTATGTTCCCGGGTTTTTCTATTGTTGGTCTCTCCACCCACTTGTTCAGTGCTGCTCTACACTCCACCCACAATACTCTTAACCCCTGCTACCCCTTGCCTCACCTAAAGTCCTAGGCGTAGGGTCGGTGTGTGTACCTGTGTGAATGTTTCTAAGTCAACCGTCTCTGCCTTACCTGGCTGCAGTTCACCCTGTGGCCGCCCTGGTGCAGGGGCGCCACACAAGGACGGCACTAGACGAGCAATAGATTTGTTGGAGATAATGGAGACTAATAAACTCCCCGATATACTGCTGTCTCTTGACGCTGAGAAGGCATTTGACAGAGTGCACTGGGGTTATATGGGTGAGGTCCTGGATAAGTTTGGTTTTGTGGGAGATATTAAAAAGGCTATATTGGCCCTAAACTCTAATCCGAACGCAGTGGTGAGTGCATCTGGCTTCACCTCAGACCAATTTACAATAACTAATGACACCCGGCAGGGCTGCCCTCTCTCGCCGGTTATCTTTGCTTTGTTAATGGAGCCGCTGGCAGAGGCTCTTAGAACTAATCCAAGCATACATGGAGTCCGTGTGGGCGATACAGACCATGTGGAGGGATTGTATGAAGATGATGTGATATTATCTCTCACTGGCGTGGAGGTGTCCCTGGTGGGTTGAATTCTCCAGAATCTTATATTACAAATTAAATGCCACAAAGTCAATCATATTCCCCATAATTATTACACCTTTGGTAAAGGATAGAATACTAGAGAATTTTCCCTTTAAGTTGGAGGAAGCGGGATTTACGTATTTTGGAATTAAAATTACAAAATGTATAAATCTAATTAATTGAACTGCGAATCACTGATTTCGGAAGTTCGTGGGGACTTGGAAAGACAGACCCTTCTCCCACTGTCCTGGGTTGCCAGGCTCCAAATTTGTAAAAATGATGTTGCTGCCTAAAATTACCTATCTGTTCAGATGTCTCCCTCTCAAATTCCCATCTAGATGGATAGGGCTCCTACAATCCCTACTTGGTAAGTTTATTTGAAAAAACAAAAAACCAAGAGTGGTGGTCAAGGCTCTACATTTCCAATATTCTCGTGGTGGAATGGGTGTACAAAATCTACTTTTGTGCAACAAGGTGGCCATACTCGAGGCTGCAAAGGATTGGTGGGCTGGGGATCTTAATTATAATGGCTCCAAATAGAAAGACAGTTTGCTGCTCACAGGTCTACTAGACTTTTGCTAGAGATCGAGCTACTGAAGCCCCTGAAATAAAATTTTCCCGTACATACAAAGTCCTCGTTGATATCTTATTGGAATAACCTTGATAGAACACTGACAAAATCCCTATTTAAACATATTTCTGTTAAAGCGATTGAGACACACATCTCTGGGTTGTCTCTAGACCTGTGGGTGAAATCAGGTATAAGCACACTTGACAAACTCTTAGATGGCCCTGTATTCCCCTCCTTTGCAGATTTGTCCCAACTTTACAAGATTCCCAAACATGCTTTTATCAGTACCTCCAAATTCATCATTTTATCCAGTCATGCACATTTCCAGCTTGAATCCAGTTGTAAAACAAATTACCTGTAAAGTGCTATAATGCTCCTTGTGCGATCAGCCAGTGGTGCCCCCGACCCCTACGGCCGTTTCGGCTCCACCTTCATCAGGGGTGATGAAGGTGGAGTTGAAATGGCCGTAGGGGTCGGGGGCACCACTGGCTGATCGCACAAGGGGCATTATAGCACTTTATAGGTAATCATACTGGGTTTTCTGCTGGATAATGAGCTCAATGTTGGGCTGCTAAACAGTGTGTTCATGCAACTAGGTCTTGTGGTGTGAAGGGACACCTATGATTCATTTGACCACATATTGAGTCCTGTGATATTATACAGACCCAGGAAGATTGTATTCTGTGCTGATTGTGCCTTGCTGGGTATAATGTTTATACATATTACACTTATGTACACCCATTTGGGTATGGATTATGCTTTGTACTAGTACCAACTGCTATGTGTATATGTTTTTCTGGTTTGAACTAGCCCTGTATACCATCTACTACTGTATATACATCTTGAGTGTGTCAGTGGTGCAGCCTGCCACATTGCTGCTTGTACTGTGGTTGTAATCCCTGTTTTTACCTGTCATTAAAAATCACCTGTTTTTTGTAATAATTGGACGTTTGATCGTGTTTGTTTACAACTGGATTCATGTACCTAATGTGCGATTAGTCCCGTCCATATAGGATGTAGTTTGTTATGGTAGTACATAAAAACAATCCCTAAATGAAGTATATTAACATTTCCAGCTTGGTGGAGCCCTGACCCATCAGACATGATGTAAAAATACTTTAAAGTAGAATACCCCAATGAACATGGATTGTCTCTGTTCTATAGGACTCTTAATTCGCCAGTAGAGTCGGTCAAATTCTCTTATATGAATGTCTAGGAGGAAGCACTCTCTTTTTCATCCACTCCCGAACACTGGTGGACTGCAGCTACATTTCCTCAAAGGCACTCCCCCTACATTAATCATCTAGAACAAATAAAGTAAATACATATGAATTGGTATCTGACCCCATACAAAATTTCCAAATTTAACAAACCATTTCTCAATTATGCTGGAAGGGATATGGTAAAAAATGGGATCTGGGTCATGTGTGGTGGTGGTGCCCCAAGATAGGAGAATTGTGGAATCGAGTGGCAGACTTAATCAGGACCTTGATAGAATTCCCTTTAACTCTAGCGGGGCCCTTGGTTAGATCTTCTTCCCCCAAACTTAGTTCCAGTGATAACCCATGCTTTGATAGCGGCCCGTCAGAGCTTGGCAAGGCACTGGAGGGAAGCTTCTACCCCCCACGCAGGAGGAACTCATTGGTAGGATAAATGAGGTGACAAGAGCAAATTCTCTAATAATCTACTGAAATGACGACACCAATATGGTTTGGAAAATGTATTAATAAAATTGAATTTTAAATACCGTATATACTCGCGTATAAGCCGAGTTTTTCAGCCCAAAAATTGGGCTGAAAAGTACCCCCCTCGGCTTATACGCGAGTCAGTGCTGTATACCGATGTATACATCGGTACATACCGATGTATACATCGGTATACAGCAGCCCCCGCATCCCCAGTAATGCAGGGCCCCCCCAGGGTCTCTCCGGTCACCTGTAAAGCAAGCTATACTTATCAGTGTCCCGCTCGCACCCGCCGCTGCCGACATCCACGATCCTCCATCTTCATGCGACTCCTCTTCCTGTTTCTGTGCGCGTCGCCGGCAATGACGTCATTCCCGGCGACGCGCACAGGAAACAGGAAGAGGAGTCGCATGAAGATGGAGGATCGTGGATGTCGGCAGCGGCGGGTGCGAGCGGGACACTGATAAGTATAGCTTGCTTTACAGGTGACCGGAGAGACGCTGGGGGGGCCTGCATTACTGGGGCTGCCTGTATACTACCGCTGGGGCTGCTATATACCTCTGGGGCACTGTATACTACCACTGGGGCTGCTATATACCTCTGGGGCCCTGTATACTACCACTGGGGCTGCTATATACCTCTGGGGCACTGTATACTACCACTGGGGCTGCTATATACCTCTGGGGCACTGTATACTACCACTGGGGCTGCTATATACCTCTGGGGCCCTGTATACTACCACTGGGGCTGCTATATACCTCTGGGGCACTGTATACTACCACTGGGGCTGCTATATACCTCTGGGGCCCTGTATACTACCACTGGGGCTGCTATATACCTCTGGGGCACTGTATACTACCACTGGGGCTGCTATATACCTCTGGGGCCCTGTATACTACCACTGGGGCTGCTATATACCTCTGGGGCATTGTATACTACCACTGGGGCTGCTATATACCTCTGGGGCCCTGTATACTACCACTGGGGCTGTATATACTACCACTGGGGCTGTATATACTACTGGGGCTGCGTGTATACTACCACTGGGGCTGCTGTATCTACCTCTGGGACTGGTGTATACCACACTGCTGGGGGCTGTATACTTGTGCTAGGGTCCACCCTCGGCTTATACACGAGTCAATAGATTTTCCCAGGTTTTGGGGGCAAAAGTAGGGGGGTCGGCTTATACACGGGTCGGCTTATACACGAGTATATACGGTAAATTAAATAAATACAAACATTTTCTTTATTAAAACTTTGTTGGTCAGGTGCCACTGTAAGGTTCATAAATTCACATTAAAAGTCAACTTCCATCAAATGTCATAAATAACCATATGATCATCAAATTTACATTCATTAATGTAATCCTGTAATTAATCCAAGAATCTTTCCACCAGATCTACCCAAACCCGGGTAATCGAAACCTCTACATGGCACCAAAACCTAAAAACTTTAATATTAGGGAAGGGTGGGCGGGTGTCAAGAAACCAGCTGTTCTGACTGACCTGGCCAGAAATCTCCTCTATTTATACTAAAACCCCCCTGCCAATAGCCAATCACGGTCCATAAAAAAGGCGCAAAAAACAGCCATTGGTCAGTTAGTGACCCTTACTAAAGATGCAGAAGCGCCCTTACAAACCTTTCCTCACAACTAGCCAAATTAACCACTTATTGGCCTGTCACCACATAATGGCCCATACTATTGCATGGGCCATTCTATTATCATTATCTACATGAACCATGAACGTTGTTTGGTTCACTCGATAAAGCAAAAAGAACGAGTCAGTCACCAGTGAGAGATTTGAGAGACTTCTGGATTGGCAATATCTCACACTTAGGATGGTTTTAATATTTTTCCTGGTTGATTTTGGTCTTCTCATGATTAAGTTTGTATAAAAATATATTAAAAACAAAGCTCCTAAAGCTTATTCCCCCCCCCCCCCCCTCCCTATCCATTAATTTACCTTTTGTGTCCAATCCTGGCTGCCCCTTTTGTGGTCCTTTCTTTCCCTCCCCTCCCCTATAATATTCATTTGGGAATTGGTTTACACTGTTGGTGAATATTTGGGCATGACTGTTATATTGGTATAATTGTTTAAACAAAGTTATATATGTTGTTAAAAGATTTATTTGAATAAAAAATGTATGGTTTAAAAAAAAATAAAAAAAAGACAGTTTGTGGACTGATAAAAGTACAAGTGTTCTTTTTGGGTCCAAGGGCCACAGGCAGTTCGTCAGACGATCCCCAAACTCTGAATTCAAGCCACAATACACTTTGAAGACAGAAACATGGTGGTGCAAGCATCATGATATGGGCATGTTTCTCTTACTATGGTGCCGGGCCTATTTACTGCATACCAGGGATAATGGACCAGTTTGCATATATCAAAATAGTTGAAGAGGTCATGTTGCCTTACGTTGAAGAGGAAATGCCCTTGGGTGTTTCAACAAGACAACGACCCTAAACACACCAGTAAACGAGCAAAATCTTGGTTCCAGTCCAAATTTAAGTTTGCAGTATGTCAATTCTTCCAGCCTTTTTGCTGCAGATTAAAAGGCATCAAAACACACTAAAAAATACATCTCTTTTATGCTGTGTATTTCCTGCCCACACGTTAGTACTTGCAACAGGCTTCCAGCAGATTTTTCTTCTGTAAATACTGAAAGTATGCACCTACGGACAGCTCAAACTAAAAGTAAAGAGGTATTAGAACTGATAGGATTTAAAAAGGTCCCCAGGAAGATTAAAAAAAAGGATTCTACTGTCCCTATCTTCATAAATTATAAAGATGAGATAGACAATGAAGTTCTTATAATACCTGTAATTCAGCGTGACAGGAACTTCTGTCACTGCTATCCCTCCCTTCTGGGACAGTACACAAATCAGGATGCCTGCTCTATGTTTTTAGTAGCATCCAAACTCCTGATAATAGTTGCCTCTGTCAGAGACAGGCAACTTGGCTATACCCACTGTTCTAGGATCACAGAGAAATAGCTATTATCATGCTATGGAGCTGGCCCCATGATGTGTGATGTAAAGTCCTACAGCAAAGTGGGAGCAGACAGAGCAGATCCTGTTACACTGAATTGAAAGTATTGTAAAGATAATAGAACTGTGCATCTCATCTTCATAGTTTATGAGGTTAGGGGCTGTAGAAGATTTTCTTTTTTATCTCCCTGGAGTACGCCTTTAAATTTAGACACATATGTAATTGACTTTTTATCTACATAAATGTACAGCAATTTGTAAAGTTTTTCCATTTGCGCCATCTTAGTGATGGGACCCACAACAATTCCCAGAACAAAACAGAACAGAAGAACAGAAACTCAACACATTCACAGTGAAGGTACCGACACATGCCATCATATGGCTTCCATATCGCATATTTGAAGTGAGTGCGCATGTTTCGGGCACTTTTTTCAGAACGCTGTGGAGCTGTCACACGTAGCTATCTAGCATGTGATCTTCAGCGATCCTGCGATCCAGAAATCGCCTGCAGGAGACCTGAAGCGATCTTCCCTTCACACATCACCGTGTAACACGCTACAATCGTAGAAGCGATGTGGGCATGCTGTTTCGATAGGGGCGTGCTAGAATGTGTTTCTCCACGCCCCTATCACTGCGATTGGTGGATGGAACTGCGTTCCCATTGGTCAGCCTTGCATGAACGCACAGGTCATCAAATAAGGCACCTCGGACATGGCCAGCCAATCGGAATGCAGTATCACCCACCAATTGCTGCAGATGCTGGGCAAAAAACATCCAAGCACGCCTATGGGATTGATTTCAGGATCGCTGTGTACTTTGCTATCGCCCTGTGACACGCCAGGATGTGCTAATATCACCTGGTGGATATTGCCTGATTTCACTACACGGCAGGGCAATGAGGCGACGCTCCACCAGCGATTTTTCGGCATAGAATCGCCCAGTCACACGCCATTACGCACATGCGATGTGGTTTCCACATCGCCGAATTCGGGAATTGTCAGCGTTCTCGCCGGCGATATGGAGGCGTGTGATGGTACCTTAATGTGCACAGCTCTCACTATTTATTTCAGTGGGAGCTGCAAACAGTCATATGCGACCCTGTTCTGGAAATAGATGTGGGGTCTAAAGGGGAAAACCCACACATCACAGATGGTTATAGGCAATATTGTGAAAATGCCATAAAAAAACAAGGAAAAAGTTTAATAATGTGTCTTTAAAAAATAAAATATGTGAAAGCCATATACAGTGTTGGCCAAAAGTATTGACACCCCTGCAGATAATACTCAGTTTCTTCCTGAAAATGATTGCAATCACAAATTCTTTGGTATTATTATCTTCATTTAATTTGTCTTCAATGAAAAAACCCAAAAGAGAATGAAGCAAAAAGCAAAACATTGATCATTTCACACAAAACTCCAAAAATGGGCCACACAAAAGTATTAGCACCCTCAGCCTAATGCTTGGTTGCACAACCTTTAGCCAAAATAACTGCGATCAACCGCTTCCAGTAACCATCAATGAGTTTCTTACAATGCTCTGCTGGAATTTTAGACCATTCTTCTTTGGCAAACTGCTCCAGGTCCCTGATATTTGAAGGGTGCCTTCTCCAAACTGCCATTTTTAGATCTCTCCACAGGTGTTCTATGGGGTTCAGGTCTGGACTCATTGCTGGCCACCTTAGAAGTCTCCAGTGCTTTCTCTCAAACCATTTTCTAGTGCTTTTTGAAGTGTGTTTTGGGTCATTGTCCTGCTGGAAGAGCCATGACCTCTGAGGGAGACCCAGCTTTCTCACACTGGGCCCTACATTATGCTGCAAAATTTGTTGGTAGTCTTCAGACTTCATAATGCCATGCACACGGTCAAGCAGTCCAGTGCCAGAGGCAGCAAAGCAACCCCAAAACATCAAGGAACCTCAGCCATGTTTGACTGTAGGGACCGTGTTCTTTTCTTTGAATGCCTCTTTTTTTCTCCTGTAAACTCTATGTTGATGCCTTTGCCCAAAAAGAGAGAACATTCTTCCAAAACGTTTTAGGCTTTCTCAGGTGAGTTTTGGCAAACTCCAGCCTGGCTTTTTTTATGTGTCGGGGTAAGAAGTGGGGTCTTCCTGGGTATCCTACCATACAGTCCCTTTTCATTCAGACGTCAACGGATAGTATGCGACGACATTTTTTTACCCTTGGACTGCAGGGCAGCTTGAACTTGTTTGGATGTTAGTCAAGGTTCTTAAACCCCCATCCGCACAATCTTGCGTTGAAATCTCTTGTCAATTTTACTCTTCCGTCCACATCTAGGGAGGTTAGCCACAGTGCCATGAGCAAAACTTCTTGATGACACTGGGCACGGTAGACACAGGAACATTCAGGTCTTTGGAGATGGACTTGTAGACTTGAGATTGCTCATGCTTCCTCACAATTTAGTTTCTCAAGCCTTCAGACAGTTCTTTGTTCTTCTTTCTTTTCTCCATGCTCAATATGGTACACACAAGGACACAGGACAGAGGTTGAGTCAACTTTAATCCATGTCAACTGGCTGCAAGTGTGATTTAGTTATTGCCAACACCTGTTAGGTGCCACAGGTAAGTTACAGGTGCTGTTAATTACACAAATTAGAGAAGCATCACATGATTTTTCTAACAGTGCCAATACTTTTGTCCACTCCCTTTTTTATGTTTGGTGTGGAACTATATCCAATTTGGCTTTAGAACAATTCTTTTTGTGTTTTCATTGAAGACAAATTAAATGAAGATAATAATACCAAACAATTTGTGATTGCAATCATTTTCAGGAAGAAACTGAGTATTATCTGACAGAATTGCAGGGGTGTCAATACTTTTGGCCAACACTGTATATAGTAATACAGGATTAAAAACCATTCTCTGATGGAATCGTGGAATACAATGTTCACACTGAGCCATAATATAAATGTAGCCTAAGGTTGGCTTCACACCGCAGTTTGGAACTGTCAGGTTTTGTCCAGTGTTTTGCAGGATGCACCGGACAGAACCTGACAGCCCCAAACGTGCAGAACCTAAGGGCAAATGCGCACACCGATCCTGTTTTAAACAGGAATCGTCTCTGCGCGTCTCTGCCGCTGTCCAGTGCTGAAGTTTCAGCACCGCGTGTGTAGAGGATCTGCCCACGGTGCTGAAATTTCAGCCGTGGAGCTCTCCATGGTGCTGAACTTCAGCGCTAGCTCAGTAAAATGCATCTGGGAAACCATCCTTTTTTTTGCTGCATCCGCGGCGATCCGGCACCCATAGCCTTCCATGTTATGGGCGCTGGATCACCCCGGATCCGGGAGGATCTGGTTCTGTTCATTTTTGGCACAAAAAATGATGCAGACTCCGATTTTGTGTCCGGTGCTAAAAATGAAACGAACCGTATCCTCCCGGAAAAGCACGAAACCGGAGGCCAAATGAGGCCAATCTGGCACCATAGGGATACATGGGGGCAAAACCTGATCAAGTTCGGTCCGGTTCACACTGGACTGAACCTGACAGGTATAAACCGTGGAGTGAAGCTGGCCTAAGTGGAATTTGGAATTCTCCAAGTGATCTGCAGTATCATGGTGGGTTTACACACACCAATTTATCTGTTCAATCTCTGAACCATCTCTGGTTGCAGTGAAATCATGGATACATTGCTCCATTTGTGGCTGTGTACAACATGGAACAATGTATCCATGATTTCACTGCAACCAGAGATTGGTTCAGAGATTGAACAGATAAATTGGTGTGTGTAAACCCACCATCACTCTCATCTGTGGGCAGGTCAATTACAATATTACTATTTTAGTATAATTTTTATTGAAAGAGCCATTCTTTATACTATGTTTCATCAGTTAAGTGCAAAAGTAGAATTAACACTTTAGTTTTTATGTTGACTTGTCCCAAAATGTGAAGGTATCAAGTATTGAATATTATGATCAGTTGCGAATAGCTTATTATATAGAGCAACACTTGGGCCAACCTAATTGAGAAGGCTTATATGATTAATGCTTTAAACAGATAATATAGTAGTTTTCTGGAGAGTGGGTGTACCCCATTAGTCAGATCAGTAGGTCCTGATTGAGAACACGTGGTTGAGGGAATTCCCTGCTACTGACTCCTGGGTTCTGGAACATGTGCAAGAGACAGTACAATTAATCAATTTCATGCTAATTACAGTAAAGTACTCGGTGGATCCCTGTTGTTTTCCATACAATATCCTCTGTGCCAAGTGTATGCAAATGATGCACATTCCCTTTTGTGTTCTAACAACCATGTGAAGCAGGACCAGGAATATATTATAATTATTGAAACTTTATCAAGACACGTTTTGTTTTTCTAGGGGGCTAATGTCTGAACGTTGTTGGCCTGAAGTGGAAAAAGAAAGCCAAGTAGCCCATTTACATGATGTTACAATAGTTGAGATCCAGACAATTACTAGCATTCATAAGGCTAAGGATTGACCCATGTAAATAAGCGAAAACAAAAAGGACAATAAAAAATATTATCTCAACACTGACGATATCGATCATTCAGCCATAACAATGTGAACAATTGCTCATGGACGTGTTTAGCTGTTTGTGACGGATTGGTCCACTGGTCGACATCAATCATTTTCTATTATACCAGGTTTCAGTGTAAATTATGATTAACAGAAGTTGCAAACAGTGACGAAATACAAATTTGCGGTAAACTCTTTTAGAAATTTTGGGAAGGCCATAGTTAAAATTGGTGCAAATGGAGCAAATTTGGGAGGAAGATCTACACTAGTTCATAGCAGGAGTACGTTTGATTTTTGACTGTCGGCAGTTTTAAGGAGGTTTAGGCTACATTCAGACACTGCGTAATTGCCGCGTATTTCTGCTTTTATGAAGCACTTTAGAGCGCTCGCGTAAAAGCAGTGCCAAAGAAAGCTGGAAATGCCTTAAAGCAAAAGCTGTGGCTTTTGCTGAAAGGCGTGCAGATGCGGCGTTTTAACGCATATTTTTGGAGGACGCTTTCACTGCAAAAGCGCCCACGCAAAAAGAATTGTAATGACAATTCTTGGCGCTTATTTCTGCGCGCTTTCCCCATAGGCTACATGTTAACATGGCCTCAGGGAAAGAGCACCAAGAAAACCGAGGAGTCGGCATGTAGTAGTGCGCAAAAAAGCGCGACTGCCAAATACATGGCTAAATGCGCTGTGCGTGAATGTAGCCTTACACATTGGAGTAAAACACACAAACTAGACACTCAAAATATCCTTAATTTACACAGGATCACGATAGACCAATTTTAGTAAAAGAGGACTGAGGTGTTTAGACGTAGGGATTTTTGAACTGGATCAGAATGATTCTTCTATAACTAATTGTAGTCTTTGCCCAACATTTCTTCACCTCTCAGCCTGTGAGACCCAAAAAAATGGTGGTGGTTGAGTTATCTCCCTATGTGCAAGTTCTTTGAGTCCTTCGATTCAAGCAGTGTTTTTTAGTACTGTATTCCTCCATTTAAATCTTACCTCCTGGCAAATAAGTTATTTGCCAAAGTCAAACTGGCTCTGATAAAGCAGCTTTTGCATAAGAAAAGGTTTAGTCAAATATTGTCCTATTGGTTCAGCGGCGGACCCTGAGCCTGGAGGGGGTATTGCCGGGGGGGGTATTGGTGCTGGTGGACGTCAGCAAGGAGCGGGGGGGGGGGTCGTGCTACTGGACGTCGGCGGGGGGGGGAATGCTGTAGGTGATGCGGCTCCTACCTGCTGTGCCGAGCCGCGCATTGCAGTCCTGGGAGCCGGGGAGTCAGAGGAGAGGAGGGGCGGGATCAGCCAAGGGAAGCAGGAAGCTTCCCTCAGTTAACCTCCTCTCCTCTGACACAGGGTCACGGGGGTCAGCTGGAGACCCCCCTGCAGGTTTGAGGGGCCCCCTAGCCAGTCAGGGCCCTGGTGCAGCTGAACCAGCTGCACCACGGTAGGTCAACACCGTATTGGTTTAACTTAAAAAGAACAATTTTGCAAGTTAAAGAAAAGGTATGGCCATAATGGCTCTCTTATACAGATTAAATCCATACTTTTAGGGCAGAGACACACTATGCGAGATGCATGTGAAATACTCGCATGAGTCACGCATGACTCAGCCAGCACAGCCTCCCCTACTCTGGACGGAAACACATCAGCTCCATAGAAACACAAGCAGCTCATGCGCTCCCATCCAGAGAGGCAGCAGCCGTTCCGGGTGAGTCATGCGAGACTCATGTGAGTATCTTGCATGCATCTCGCATTGTGTATTTCTAACCTTTGTGAAGAAATCCGCTTTATGGCTTTTCTTTAATGCGCATTTGAAGTTTATGGGTAATAAGATTTAGGTGCACATGGGCGGAATTGTCGGTACAGTCTTCTGCTCCTGCAGTGGCCCATCTGGTGTTTGAATGATATGTGGCGCCCCTGCAGATCCAGTCGCAACAGAGGTACTGCACACCTGTTAGGGTGTAGTATCCCACTCACTGGTAAGAGGTGTACACATCGGTGCCGGGACACCCAGATCACACTAGGAACGATTGTAGTGGGGTCTGGTGGTGACGGAAATAGTTAGAGGGAGCACTTGGAGAGGAATGAGGTCAGGAAGAACACACATAGATGACGTGGGACATATGACAAGGGGTATAAAAAGAGTGGGAAAGATCTAGAACCCAGGATAGACGACAGTTGTACAGCTAAGAAGAAAAGACATTTGAACAGAGGAGAGGAGGTGGTAGAATAGCTGAGAAAAGGCCATTGAACACCAAGGTCGAGTTGAAGGGAAGCTAGAGAATGTACGCCTGAAAAGTGTCCAGAGGACTGGAGCAAGTGGGAACTTGTCCTAAGGCTGAACCCTTGAGCAGAACATCACCCAAGTGGCTCCATGATAAATACAAAAGGGGTTGGGGGAACAAGAGGCGCAATAGTGCCCTTATCACTAGACACTAAATCGGCAACCTGGTGAGCAACAGGGGTCCACTCACCTGATCCAGTTGTGACACCCACAACTGGTTTGAAGACGTGTTAGGAATAATATCCTGATGGCTGCTGCTGGACCTTCACCGAACCACTCAGACGTGGAAGAGCATCAAGTTACTTGGGAAAAGGTGTATGGCGATCCGCGCTGCCAGACTGACTCGTATTAAAGAAGACACTTGGAGATGAAGTGTTGATCAGATCCTTCTTTTATTCACCGACGCGTTTCGGTGCCCACCTGGCACCTTCATCAGGGATACCATGAGGAAGAGTGGGTCCAGAGGCACGGGAAGTGAGCGATGCACCCGTGGTGCTCGTATCTATAGTCAAGCACAGGCAAGTAGAGGGACTAGGCCGCAAGGGGCACAGGAACCCAAAAGATTAATGGAGAAGACCAGGCTCAGCTAGCAACCCGGAGGCTGTGGCACTTTCATGGTGACACAGTCGACAACCGCGCACATCAGCTGAAAAGGTGGCAACCATAGGGCTAAGGGGAGACACTGCAGGGGGGGAACCCCTAAGTAAAGCCCACAGTCACTGGCTCAGAGCTTTGTGTGGCGAGGAGCAAGTCAGGACAGGCGAGGCAAGCGCTGTGTGAGACGACCTGTAAAGAACAGAGAAGGGGTTTACGTACCATCCTACTACCAGGGAGTATCTGAAACCCTGCCTCCGAGAACCCAGTGCTCAGCGGGCTGCTGAACAAAGACTGTGAGTAAAAGAACTAAAGACTGCAGCCCACTGTGTCTGTGAACTTTCTTAACGCTTCTAAAGCACCAGAAACACAACTACCAACTCACTCAGGTATCTTTGGCAACCCTACCTGTAGAGGGCTTAAGAATATTGCTGCCTCCCAACCATCGGCCTCCAGGAACACTGTCGTGCAGCGGCAGCCAAGTATAGCTGCAACCTGCGGGTGGCGTTACGTATAAATTAACAAGCATCCCCAGGTCCAGTCATCCCTGCCCAGAGTGAACCCTCCATACCAGATCCCTATCCCTAGGAGAGTGAGCCACCCACACTGAACTTTTAATGACACCGCCAGGATCACGGAGCTGGGTCTCGGTCCCTGTGATCCCCTTGATGAAGCCACAAGAAAGCCTGGTTCCAAGTATCCTAAGGCCCTAAAGGGGCATGTCAGATAGGTGACAAATATATGAGTGACCTGCCCCGGAGTGACCGGAAATGCGGAGGACTTCCGATCAAGTGCAGTGCATGTCTCTGAAGCAAGGCTTCAGAAGTTCAGTGCTGTAAGGGAACAAAGCCGCTCGCATGCACAAGCTTTGTATAATGTTGGCGAGGATGCCGGCTTTTGTACATGTTATCACGCACCCAGGGACATGATTACATGCAGTGGCGTAACTTCAGGCCTAGGGCCCCGATGCGAAAGCTCCAATGGGGCCCCAATCATTGCAAATCTTTAATAGTATTAGTCTTTTTCTATGGGCCAAAGGGACTTTGGGGCCCCCTAGGCTGCAGGGCCCGGGTGCGATCGCAACCCCTGCACCTGTTGTAGTTACGCCTCTGATTACATGCTAAGTGGACCGGCTAGTTGGGGAATTAATGCCCCCTCGAGTAAGCAAAGCCCTAATTTGGATATTATAAACGGATTTTAGGAATGTCTTCATATCGCAAAATAATTAGCAACATTTCTCATCTGTACTTATTAACAAGAGTCCATGTTCATATACTAGCGCTGCTGCATTTGTGTGGTAAGTGCTGCAAATGTGGAATGTTTATATGTATTTACCAGTTTATATATTTTGAGACTTGATTGTTTAAATATTTTATATTGGTAAAAATATAGTTTACAAAAAATATTTAGTGTGGCACTTGTGAGCGGTGTAATATACCAATATGGCCCTGGGTCTGGACGAGATTGTGCAACCCTGACATGGATATTATTTAATCATTACACCATAATGAAAATACTCCAAGGGTATGTGCCCACATTGCATTTTACCTGCATCCTGCACACAGGATCCTTTCTCCTGCAGGGGAGCCAGCAATCTCCATGGGTAAATGCAGTCGCCTGTGCCCACAGACAGTGCTCTGGTCTCTGTGCCTGACATGCTGTATTCTACTGCTGAGATTGCAGTCGGCTCCGCAGCAATAAATTAACATGCTTGTGGCCCGGGAAGCCGACCCACATGTCAGTTTATGCTGCGGAGAGAACAAGCACAGTGGGCACGGGATTTCTCTAACTCCCATCTACTGTGCTTGTATTGTAAAATGCAGCGGTCTTGACGCATCGATAACACATTATGCCAAGACCGTGGCAGACACTGATTGTGGACCCAGGGCCTAATTCTAAATGATTAATTGTATTATATACATACAGCTGTTGCCAAAAGTATTGACACCCCTGCAATTCTGTCAGATAATACTCAGTTTCTTCCTGAAAATGATTGCAATCACAAATTCTTTGGTATTATTATCTTCATTTAATTTGTCTTCAATGAAAAAACCCAAAAGAGAATGAAGCAAAAAGCAAAACATTGATCATTTCACACAAAACTCCAAAAATGGGCCAGACAAAAGTATTGGCACCCTCAGCCTAATACTTGGTTGCACAACCTTTAGCCAAAATAACTGCAATCAACCGCTTCCGGTAACCATCAATGAGTTTCTTACAATGCTCTGCTGGAATTTTAGACCATTCTTCTTTGTCAAACTGCTCCAGGTCCCTGATATTTGAAGGGTGCCTTCTCCAAACTGCCATTTTTAGATCTGTCCACAGGTGTTCTATGGGATTCAGGTCTGGACTCATTGCTGGCCACCTTAGAAGTCTCCAGTGCTTTCTCTCAAACCATTTTCTAGTGCTTTTTGATGTGTGTTTTGGGTCATTGTCCTGCTGGAAGAGCCATGACCTCTGAGGGAGACCCAGTTTTCTCACACTGGGCCCTACGTTATGCTGCAAAATTTGTTGGTAGTCTTTAGAATTCATAATGCCATTCACACGGTCAAGCAGTCCAGTGCCA
The DNA here is from genome assembly GCA_033576535.1 of Allobates femoralis. Classification (NCBI taxonomy): domain Eukaryota; kingdom Metazoa; phylum Chordata; class Amphibia; order Anura; family Aromobatidae; genus Allobates; species Allobates femoralis. The sequence continues at coordinate 414,937,327 of JARQOC010000004.1, read as the reverse complement.
GAGGCAGCAAAGCAACCCCAAAACATCAGGGAACCTCCGCTATGTTTGACTGTAGGGACCGTGTTCTTTTCTTTGAATGTCTCTTTTTTTTCTCCTGTAAACTCTATGTTGATGCCTTTGCACAAAAAGCTCTACTTTTGTCTCATCTGACCAGAGAACATTCTTCCAAATCGTTGTAGGCTTTCTCAGGTAAGTTTTGGAAAACTCCAACCTGGCTTTTTTATGTCTAGGGGTAAGAATGGGGTCTTCCTGGGTATCCTACCATACAGTCCTTTTTCATTCAGACGTCCACAGATAGTACGGGTTGACACTGTTGCACCCTCGGACTGCATGGCAGCTTGAACTTGTTTGGATGTTAGTCGAGGTTCTTTATCCACCATCCGCACAATCTTGAATTCTTGTCAATTTTTCTTTTCCGTCCACATATAGGGAAGTTAGCCACAGTGCCATGGGCTTTAAACTTCTTGATGACACTGCACACGGTAGACACAGGAACATTCAGGTCTTTGGAGATGGACTTGTAGCCTTGAGATTGCTCATGCTTCCTCACAATTTGGTTTCTCAAGTCCTCAGACAGTTCTTTGGTCTTCTTTCTTTTCTCCATGCTCAATGTGGTACACACAAGGACACAGGACAGAGGTTGAGTCAACTTTAATCCATGTCAACTGGCTGCAAGTGTGATTTAGTTATTGCCAACACCTGTTAGGTGCCACAGGTAAGTTACAGGTGCTGTTAATTACACAAATTAGAGAAGCATCACATGACTTTTCTAACAGTTCCAATACTTTTGTCCACCCCCTTCTTTATGTTTGGTGTGGAATTATATCCAATTTGGCTTTATGACAATTCTTTTTGTGTTTTTTCATTGAAGACAAATTAAATGAAGATAATAATACCAAAGAATTTGTGATTGCAATCATTTTCAGGAAGAAACTGAGTATTATCTGACAGAATTGCAGGGGTGTCAATACTTTTGGCCACAACTGTATGTATGTATGTATTGAAATGTATCTGTACCACATATCAAAGTGCGGCTCCTACGTGTGGTGTAGCTCATCCACATACAGGATGTAAATAGCATTTACTAATTTTGATCTTGTTATAAACCAACTGTGCAGACGCCGCCTGTCTTCCTCAATAGCAAGATTCAGCTGGAGGTAAGGAAGGGCCTGGGGTCAGGCAGTCTTCTGATTGGATCTAACTGTGAATCGCAGTACAGATGCTAGAGAAGAACTCAGATGAGATTTGTCATATTGTTCTTCCAAGTAATTAGTAATTACTCTGATCTGATAAGTGATGTTGGTAATGTACCTGGCAGGCAGCAGACACTTATTAGTTAACCAAAGCAGGAGTGATTGTGAGTATTCTGCAAACATCACTCTCACCTGTACACTCTACAGCATCACTGGGACGTCTGTCTGTTTGTCAGCAGCCACTTATCGCTCAGCATCTTGACAGCCCTTCCCCTGAGGCCTGGCAGCAGACAGCACGCTCCAGCCGGTGTTGAGTGCACTGTACTCAGAAAAAGTTAAGATTTACTAAAACCAAAAAAATAACAAGAAGAGTTGTTTTAGTACCTGGCCTCTGTCATTACACAATAACTGATAAGTAACAGCACCTTACAGGGAAGGTTTGCTCTTTGAAGTTGAATGTTGAATAAAAGACCCTCCCTTAAGTTAACTGTATTCATGGTCCTTATCAAGGGGATTCAGTTCCTGGCTAGGTAACAAAGGAAGACACTTCAAAAACCTGAAACAACTTTCTACTTGTCAATCCCTTTCAATCATCTAAACAATTGTAAAGGAAGTGTGCCCCACAGTATGAATGCTTGCTTTCTATGTCCTGGTACTTCTCAAGCATACAGTATATATAGCTCCTCACCTGCAGAACATGCAGACAAAGTAAAAATCTTCCTCACCTTTGATCACCATTTTAGTATTATTACATAGAGTTAAGGCATCTTCACAAACACAATAATGCATCAAGTGAGTGTTGACTTGATCATATCTTTTATGCTTCTTAAAAATCATTGTTGTGAACCGAACATCATTTTTTGAAAATGAGGGATCTGCACCCGACAATACGAAAACTGTATTTTTTGACTAGTTAATTCATTTAAGATTGGTACAAGGTAAGGGTCCCTTCACACGTGGCGACATTCCAGGCTCTCGAACAACGATACGACCTGGTAAGGATCGCTGGAACGTCGCTACGTGATTGCTGGTAAGATGTCAAACAGTCAGATCTACTCAACGACGCAGCAACGATACGGTGACCCGTTTAACGACCTCGGCGGTCGTTGGGATCCTGTTACACAGCAGCTAGTCTGATGACTCAGACATATGTGGCTAAGATCTGAGTCGCCAACGAGGTCGCTGTTAAGGCATCAAACACACCGATGCATGCTGCCCAGCGGGAACCTGATGATCAAAAATGGTCCAGGCCATTCTGACACGATCGGCGATCTCACAGCGTGGGCCCAGTCGATGTATGTATCAAACATAGCGAGATCGCTGGTGAGGTCGCTGTGTGTGACGGGGGATTAAGAATTGCATTGTATCCACAAGATTACTAAACCTGATACGTAAATTTTTAAAGTGATTTGAAACTCATTTATGGGTCTTTTACATGGGCCTATATAATTTATGCAGATCAAAAAACACCTTAAATTCTCATAAAATGAATAACTACATCTGTCTGTAATGGATAGATTCATTAACTGGAGGATTCTTTTAGTTAAGAGAGTATAAATGCTCAACAGAGATTATTTAAAGGGGTATTCTTGTAGCAAGAATCACCAATTCATTAATAGATTGGGGTGCGATCAACCTCAAAGAACCACATAGATCAACAGAATGTTATATTACTGTAGCTGATTGAAACCCACCAATCTGGAAGATGCCACCTATCTTGCACATAGGTAATAACTTTTTATTACAAGAATGCTCCTCTAAAGAAGCAACTCTGTTGTTCCAGCTCGAATTACCGCAAGTGCTGAATATTTTTCACAAATTATGACTCAGAAAATTTGGACCCTTTCTGGACGGGGCTGATTTAGGGTCCAGAGGCCCTCCATAAAAGGGTAGGGGGATACTGCACATGTTGACTGCTCTGCAGTCCATGTGAAATGCTCTGCTATAGTTTAAATGGGACTACATTTCCATTGGCACATTTAGTTAATGTCTGTAGCTGCAGCAAATGTTTGCTGTCCATGGTATTTAGTTGATTGTGGTTCTGCTGGTGAGCTATTGCTGTGTGTGTCAGGAGATGTGGTATTACACTCCCCCAGCTGTTAAATAATACGTACATTTCCTACCATCTGGTGTCGCCGATAGATTTCACTCTATGCTAAGACCGTGATCTGTGTGGATGCCAATTGCTGCTCTGCTGGAGCTCTCTTGTTGAGTAGGTAGGGGGTGTTAGCCCAGTGCTAGATAGGAGCAAGAGCAAAGTTGGCAGCCAAGACATCTCCACCTTTAGGGGTAAGTCAGGGATCAGGTGACAGCTAGGGAACCTCAGTCTACAGGGTCCAACTAACCTCGGTGATTCCCTCAGCCTTACTGCTACTACTCCACTCGTGTGCTATTAGCACCTCATGACACCGCCGGCAGGTCACAAACTAAAGAAGACCGACCGTAGCAGCGGTGATAACATATGAAGACTGTAGAGGGTGAGTATAAGACAGTGGGCGGGGACTTATATTTAAAGCACCACTCCAGCCCTGAAATAAAAAAAAACAAAACACTGAAGTGGTGATTTAATTGTCAATTTACCATCAAATGCCCTTAATATTCGTGGGCATTGTCCTCTCTCCTCCTGTACCTGTCTGTGCCTGTATTGTGCATGATTTTTGTACTTGTCTTGGAATAAATGGCACAATAATAAAATAATAATAATAACATGTAAGCAGGTAGCAAAGCCTAGTCATATAAAAACATGGATTCTCTGAAGAACATGTCTGGCTATTGGTGCAGTAATACATTGTGTTGTTATGCAAAAACTGTTACCAAGTACCTTGAGTTATATTTAGATTTAATACGGAACAAATAGATGTCTGCACTCGACCTAAGTATGTCTATAATTATATTAGATTATTTATTACAGTAATACCCTAGAATATCACTGTTATATTATGATATATGGAGGCTTACGCATCAGTACACAGAGAGGCTATATGGTTGCTAATATAGAATTGTTGGCACTCGAGGTGCCATAGTATAGGCTTGAGAACTAAGTCTATAAGCGTACAATGTCTTTTATACGCAGCATTCTCGCATCATTTTTGAAGCCATAGACCCAGCAGTGTTTTTTCTGGAGCATCTTCTTTGATGCCTTTTGGGACATTTCAACATTGGCCTAGCTGTCGGCTTTCGAGCATAAGCCACTATAAGAATTGACAAGTCACTTTTTTTTAGCTGCTTCCTGATTTCAAAGCAGTTAAATGAAGTGAATTAAAAAAAACAGAACATATGTACAGGTCATTTTCTTTTAAGCATTTTTTTAGTGCTTTTTCAGGAGGGCTCCAGGTGCAATTCACCTGAAAAAGCTCTTGTTTGCACACACCCTAAAGGTACCGTCACACGGGGTGACGGTTGCGGCGATGTTGCCGGCGATGCGCGGGAGCGCGCATCCCTGGCAACATCGCTGGGGAGATGTCACACGGAGCAACTTACCGGCGATGTCGCCGGCTAGTTGCCGCGGCTATCGCTCGCTGGGTTGCCCAGCAACCCAGCGAGCGGTAACTCGCAATGTTGGAGATAGGCGGTGTTGCCCGCAACATTGCAGGTTGCCGCGTTACACAGGGCGATCAGGCATTATCGCCTCAGCAACATCGCCAGGTTTCCCAACATGTTGGGAAACCTGGCGATGCTGCTCAGGTGATTTATCGCCTGATTATCGCCCTGTCACACGCGGCAATTCGCCGGCGATGTCGCCACAATTAGGCCATGCCCCTGTGTTCCAGACAACATGCCCCTGTGTTGCCCCGTGTGACGGTACCTTTAGGGAGGATTGACATAAAGAGGATGAATTTTACCGTCTGTACAGCAGCGTTTTGATATCTGTTACTTTGTTGGCAAAATAGCTCAGTCTGTAAAGATATTATTTCAGGCAAATATACCAGGAAGAAACCCCAATAGAAGAATAATGTCTGCTGGAAGCTGGGTGACGCAACAATCCAGTTCATTTCTATGGGACTCAAAATGATGCCAGTGTTCATTACTATTGTCAATATAATCAGTTTTTTTTACATGATCCATGAGTATCAATTATCTGTTTTTGGTCATTATTTCCACAACCGCTTAGTTAAACTTGATATATACAGAGGATCAGGGGTGTAACTACAACAGGTGCAAGGGTTGCAATCGCACCCAGGCCCTGGGGCCTAGGAATCCCCAAAAGTCCCTCTGGCCTATAGAAAAAGAGTATTGCTATTAAAGATTAGCAATAATTGGGGGCTCTGTTGGAGCTTTCGCATCAGTGCCCGAGAGCGTCAAGTTAAAGCGAACCTGTCACCCCCTCCAGGCATCTAAAAATACCATAGCCACCTTCTGCAGCACTAAGGCTGCATTCTGACAAGGTGTCTATAGCATTTATGCTCCCTTGATTCACTGAAATAAAGACTTATATAAAATCTGTTTCAAACCAGATCCAAGACCGGGAGGCGGGTTTTCAAGTGTCTCTCTCCTTCCTCTGTGGTGTCAGTCATCCCTCTCTGCTCTCTGTGTGCCGCCTCCAGGGCCATCTCCCTGCATTACAGAGCTTTGTCAGCTCTGCTACAACATAGAGCTGCTGTTATAGGAGACCCCACAGCAATAAATCTAGCAGGAGGATACTGCCTGCTACGTAGCAGCCCTTGAGCTGAGCAGGTTTCACTTTCAGTTTCTTGTACCCAGCAGCATTGCTCCTCAGCCCCTGATCTAAAGCACAAACTCAACTCTGCTGCACTGCTGACAGCTCAGCTTAAGGGCTGCAATGTAGCAGGCAGTGCTTTGTCTGCTCAGGGTCCTCCTGCTAGATTTATTGCTGTGGGGTCTCCTATAACAGCAGCTCTGTGTTGTAGCAGAGCTGACAAAGCTCTGTAATGCAGGGAGATGGCCCTGGAGGCGGCACACAGAGAGCAGAGAGGGATGAGTGACACCACAGAGGAGGAGATAGACACTTGAAAACCCGCCTCCCGGTCTTGGGTCTGGTTTGAAACAGATTTTATAAAAGTCTTTATTTCAGTGAATCAAGGGAGCATAAATGCTATAGACACCTTGTCAGAATGCAGCCTTAGTGCTGCAGAAGGTGGCTATGTTATTTTTAGATGTCTGGAGGGGGTGACAGGTTCGCTTTAAGCCACTGCAGAGGATGTATTATTTTTAACTATACTATGTAACTTTATGAAGTGCAATAAGTTCAGTTACAGTGTAAAAAAAACAACTTACTACAAAGAATGCAATAATAAGAGTGAACTTGGCCTTGGTGCTATCACTTCCTTTCAGTGTAATACAGGTAATACCCCGGTCATAGGTTTTCTCTGGTAATAACCTCCAAGCTGTCTTGTTATTGTTTTATTCTAAGCACGCACGTGTCACGGCACTGTTGTAAGGATATGATCGTGTGGTGCACGGCATATATTAGGGCAATTAGTGTATGAGTGCGTCTGTTCAGCTTTTATGATGGGGTTATAAAGTTTAGATTTCAGTTGACGTTTTACAACTCAAATCTCTGTTGTGTATTCTGAGTTTTCAATCAGAGCATTATGTGATTTCCAGTCTTTCTGCAGATTACTGCCATAATGATAAAACAAAAGGAAGAAATGAAGTAAAGCGCCTTTATCATAATTTCTGGTGAAAAACACACCCTTGTATTATAATTAATTCACAATGTCCAGATTGTGGCAATTAAAGACCAGTAAACACAGCACTTTGGTCCATATGTCAAACTGCTGAAAACAGCATGGTCCTAATAGTCCTTTTGTTTTGTGAGTAAGGTGATGCCTCCTACCACACATAGCGTCTTCTCTTCACCAGAATGCAAGGAAGGAAACTTAGGCCATATTTTTAACATAAAACAGTCTCAGAGCCATGAATAGCAATCGACATCTCCTCATTCCTGAATAGAAAACGTAAAAATAAACAGAAGAATAATGTCAAAAGCTTTATTTAAAGGTGTTCTCCAAGAATACCCAGGGTCAAGTAACAGCACTTAATGTGGTCATATTTCCATGGGTACGTAGATGACTCTGCTTACATATGTCACATCCATAATGTTGTTTGGGAAATATGGCTTTTTTTATATATATAAATAGGCAATGTCTTCCACTAAAATGATTGATAGTGCCGACTGCATTACACTTCAACTTGTGGAAATGCAACTAAACCCTCATTCAGATGGTGGGATTGTGGGATGACGGACAACTCTCTACTAAAGGCTACGCTAAAAGGGGTATAGAATGGGACTGCATTATCGACAATGTTTGAGGCGCCTTTGTCTCAGTACAAAAATTACATATGGACCTGTATTCCCTACTGCAGGGGTCTCAAACTCCAGGCCTCAAGGACTGCACATGGTGACGGTTTCAGGATTTCCTTAGCATTTGACAGTTGGTAATTTAATCTCTTGCACAGGTGATGATTCCAACTGTAAAATGCTAAGGAAATCCTGAAAACATACACTGCTGGTGGGCCTTGAGGCCTGGAGTTTAAGACCCCTGCTTTACTGTGTCTTCCACTGTACAGTATCTAAATACACAATACCTAAAAAAAATCTTTTGTGTAGATAAAGGAAAGAAATATGAGCTTATGTTACGTTAGTTTGCTTTGTTCTTGACACAAGCTTTGTAGCTGGTGGCGGAGGCAAACGTTCACATTGCGCGTATTTATATGATTGTAGAGCATTATGTGTTATGCTTTTAATGTGCTATATACAGTTTAATTTTCCTATATTCAGACCGCTGCTATAGAACACAATATGTGTAAAATGTAATTCCCACTAGCAAATAATAAAAAATCGAGTGTCATATAGAGTGCACTGCCTTCCCTACATAACCAATTTGTCAATCTTATAATATTAAAGTGAACCTGTCACTCTCCGGAAATGCTATTTACGTGCAGATATAATGGTAATATACAGGTAAAATGCATTTAAGCTTTGCCTGGCAGGCTTACTAGAGGCGCTGCTGCAAGGAGAAGATTAAGGCTATGTACACACATTGCGTTTTTTGATGCATTTTTACTTGCAGATTTCTCTAAAATCTGCAAGTGCAAACACATCCCAGCAAAGTCAATGAGAATTCTGAAGTGCTGAGCCCACCATCGGGCTTTCTTTCTTGCAGATTTTGATGCAGAAAAGGAAGAAACATGTTTATTTTTTCTGTCTTTTTCCCTGCATTTTTCTTGTAATCTATATGATAAAAAAAATTGGGGAAAAAAGAAAAACGCATAAATAATGCACCAAAAGTGCAAACAATGCAGTGTTTTTTCTGCCACATTTTGCCTGCCAGGAAATGCAGATTTGGTGCAGCAATAATCTGCTCGGTGGGCACATAGCCTTAGTTATATTCTTCAAATGGCTGTCTTCAAGACATTGGGGCAGTGCAGGGAGAGGTTGCTCTCACTTCACCATAGCTCTGTAATCCTGACACTATGATTACAATCTGCTCTGCAGTGCATGTACAGAAGTGGATACCAGAATTGGGGTGTGATTACAGCCGCATTCACTGCATAATAAGCATCAGACTGTATCTGCTCCTTGGACCGCCCTGATGACTGGAAGCAAGCAGCTGCAGGGAGAAAATAACTTCAATTTCTCCCTTTAGCTGCTGCTCCAGGAAGCCAGTGAGATATGATCTAAATGCTGTTTCCATGCAGATTACAAAAATATGTATAGATAAATAGCATTTCTGGAGGTGACAGGTTTCCTTCTTCTATGAGGTTAGAAAAAAAGATTTTTGCGTAATCTTAGAAAAAAGCACCATTCTTATCTATGGATGGAAAAGAAAAGTAAAAGAATCAGGCTGAACTTCAACATGAAACAAAAACCATTGGAAAAGTGGAGCTGTTTCTTGGACAAAGAAAAGATTTTTCTTCTCAACAATTATGACATTTAGTATTAAAGTAGATAGACAAAAAGTCTTTTCTAAATGGTTGCCCCACACCATCAAATATTGTATGCAGACACAGAATGATTTCTTATAAAATTCAGATATGGCTCAGGATAGAGAACACTTTTTTCTAGACTCTTCAGTATTGAAGATGGCCACCAGAGGGCAGTATTGAAGCACATGAACATAGTGTAATTTTATATGCAATGTCTTGGATTTCAGGTACCAAAGTTGGTGATGCCTATATGTACAATCAGTAGGTATAGGACCATTGCAACTTTTGTCACCAGTGACTGCTAAATGTAAGAAGACATTAATGTAAACAGCTTCTATGGCAGCCACTGCACTCGAGCACTGCATATTTCCTATTACCTGTGGACTCCTGAGCATTCTGATGAATAGACCCCAGTGACGTCTTGTGTACGTCAACCTGTAATGTAATGGTGTTGAGGAACCTCTTGATATGAAGAAGCTCTGGGGATGCTGCAGGTAGGTCACAGTGATTTGGTCCAGAAGCTACTAACTACCAACAATTCATCTCCCGGTAAATTACATTAAATCTTAGGTAGAGAATCAGTTTAAGAGATGACTTAAAAAAGTTACATTTTATTCTATTAAAAACACAAAAACACAGTGAGCTATTTTATTAATAAATCAGATTTCTTCATTGCCCCACATACCAGACCATTAAAGAAACCCATGCACATTGCTGTATTACAGATCCTATTTGTAAGAGCTCCCATTATAATTTTTAGGGCTTATCTTTTTTTATGGTATGCTACATTGGACTCCCTGCATAAGGAGGTATTCCAGCCTAGAATGATGGCCTGTTCCTGTTCCCAGCCTCGATTCATGGCATGTTACATTGGATTTCATGTGTATGGAGGTATTCAACCCTTGAATCATGGCCTGTTACATTGGACTCTATGTGTATATTGAAGTATTCCTGCCTAGTATAATGATACATTGGACTCCATGTGTATGGAGGTATTCAACCCTTGAATCATGGCCTGTTACATTGGACTCTATGTGTATATTGAAGTATTCCTGCCTAGTATAATGATACATTGGACTCCATGTGTATGGAGGTATTCAACCCTTGAATCATGGCCTGTTACATTGGACTCTATGTGTATATTGAAGTATTCCTGCCTAGTATAATGATACATTGGACTCCATGTGTATGGAGGTATTCAACCCTTGAATCATGGCCTGTTACATTGGACTCTATGTGTATATTGAAGTATTCCTGCCTAGTATAATGATACATTGGACTCCATGTGTATGGAGGTATTCAACCCTTTAATCATGGCCTGTTACATTGGACTCCATGTGTATATAGGGGTATTCAAGCCTCAAATTATGGCCTGTTACATTGGATTCCATATACAGAAAATGGAGGTAGTCCACCTTAGAATCATGGCATGTTACATTGGACTCCATGTATAGGGAGGTATTCCACTTTAGAATCATGGCATACTACATTGGTTTTCAATGTGTATATACCGTATATACTCGTGTATAAGCCGAGTTTTTCAGCCGAAAAATTGGGCTGAAAAGTCCCCCCCTCGGCTTATACACGAGTCATATGGTATGCTGTGGGGGGAGGCTGTGACCGGTGGCTGGAGGAGGCAGGAGGGGGCCGCAGTGACCGCAGGCGGTCACGTGGGGCCGTCTCATTAGTGCAATGAATATGCACGGCATCCCCCCGCCCATCAGCGGCGGGGGGATGCCGTGCATATTGCAATACACAGCCCCTCCCTCCTTATTATGGGTCCCCCAGCAGAAATAAACAGCCCCCCCTCCTTATCACGTCTCCCCCAGGCTGCGGCAGCTGTGAAAATAACAAACACTTTATACATCACCTTCCGGCGCAGCTCCTCCGGTCCTTCGCTCCTCCGCTCGCCGGCTTCTTCTTCCTTCTTGTGCCGGTGGCATGTGACCGGGCGCAGGAGATGACGTCATTTCCTGCGCGCGGTCACAGAAGCCGACACAAGAAGGAAGAAGACGCCGGCGAGCGGAGGAGCCGGGACCGGAGGAGCTGCGCCGGAAGGTGATGTATAAAGTGTTTGTTATTTTCACAGCTGCCGCAGCCTGGGGGGTACGTGATAAGGAGGGGGGGGGCTGTTTATTTCTGCTGGGGGACCCATAATAAGGAGGGGGGCTGTTTACTACCACTGGGGCTGCATATACTACCACTGGGGCTGTTTACTACCACTTGGGCTGTATATACTACCACTGGGGCTGTATATACTACCACTGGGGCTGCATATACTACCACTGGGGCTGTATATACCACTGGGGCTGCATATACTACCACTGGGGCTGTATATACCACTGGGGCTGCATATACTACCACTGGGGCTGCATATACTACCACTGGGGCTGCATATACTACCACTGGGGCTGCATATACTACCACTGGGGCTGTATATATCACTGGGGCTGTATATACCACTGGGGCTGCATATCCTACCACTGGGGCTGTATATACCACTGGGGCTGCATATACTACCACTGGGGCTGCATATACTACCGCTGGGGCTGCATATACTACCACTGGGTCTGTATATACCACTGGGGCTGCATATACTACCACTGGAGCTGCATATACTACCACTGGGGCTGCATATACTACCACTGGGGCTGTATATATCACTGGGGCTGTATATACCACTGGGGCTGCATATCCTACCACTGGGGCTGTATATACCACTGGGGCTGCATATACTACCACTGGGGCTGCATATACTACCGCTGGGGCTGCATATACTACCACTGGGTCTGTATATACCACTGGGACTGCATATACTACCACTGGAGCTGTATATACTACCACTGGGGCTGCATATACTACCACTGGGGCTGTATATACCACTGGGGCTGTATATACCACTGGGGCTTATTATACTACCACTGGGGCTGCATATACTACCACTGGGGCTGTATATACCACTGGGGCTGTATATACCACTGGGGCTGCATATACTACCACTGGGGCTGTATATACCACTGGGGCTGTATATACCACTGGGGCTGTATATACCACTGGGGCTGCATATACTACCACTGGGGCTGTATATACCACTGGGGCTGTATATACTACTGGGGCTGCATGTATACTACCACTGGGGCTGCTGCTGTATACTATCACTGGGGCTGCTGTATATACCTCTGGGGCTGCTATATACCACACTGCTGGGGGCTGTATACCTGTGCTGGGGTCCACCCTCGGCTTATACACGAGTCAATAGATTTTCCCAGGTTTTGGGGGCAAAAGTAGGGGGGTCGGCTTATACACGGGTCGGCTTATACACGAGTATATACGGTAGATGTATTGCAGCCTCAAATTATGGCACGTTTCATTGGAATCTCTGTATATAGAGGTATTACAGCCTAGAATTATAACATGTTATATTAGACTCCTTGTTTATATTGAGGTATTACAGCCTAGACTCATGGCCTGTTACATTAATCTTCATGTTTATATAGAGGTATTCCAGCCTAGAATCATAGCATGTTACATTTGCTTTCCATGACTATGGAGGTATTTCACCTTAGAATCATGCATGTTATATCAGGCTTTCCGTGTGTATGGAGGTATTTCACCCTAGAACTTTTGCATATTACATTGGACTCTGTGTGTACGGAGGAATTCCACCTTAGACTCATGGCATGTTACATTGGTCTCCATGTTTATATAGAGGTATTCCAGCCTGGAATCATGGGATGCTACATTGGATTTCATGTGCATTCCACCATAGAATTAGGGAATGTTACGTTACACTTCCCATGTGTATGGAGGTATTCTGCGCTAGAATCATTGCATGTTACGTAAGATAACCCGTGTGTATGGAGGTATTCCTCCTTAGAATGATGGCATGTTACATTGAACTCCATGTGTATAGGGGGGTGTTCTACCCTAGAATGATGGTATGTTGCATTGGACTCCATGTGTATATGGGGGTTATTCCACTCTCGAATCATGGCCTGTTACACTGGTCTCCATTTATATGGAGGTATTCCAGCCTACAATTATGGCATGTTATGTATTCTATCTTATATGGGTGGCATTCCTCCCTAGAATCATGGCATACTACATTGGACACCATCTTTATATGGAGATAATCCATCTTGGAATCATGGCCTGTTACACTGGACTCCATTTGTATGGAGCTATTCCAGCCTAGAATCATGGCATGTTATGTATTCTATATCATAGGGGTGGCATTCCTCCCTAGAATCATGGCATGTTATGTATTCTATATTATAGGGGTGGCATTCCTCCCTAGAATCATGGCATGTTACATTGGACTCCATCTTTATATGGAGGTAATCCATCTTGGAATCATGGCCTGTTACACTGGACTCCATTTGTATGGAGGTATTCCAGCCTACAATCATGGCATGTTATATATTCTATATCATAGGGGTGGCATTCCTCCCTAGAATCATGGCATGTTACATTGGACTCCATCTTTATATGGAGGTAATCCATCTTGGAATCATGGCCTGTTGCACTGGACTCCATTTGTATGGAGGTATTCCAGCCTACAATCATGGCATGTTATGTATTCTATCTTATAGGGGTGGCATAGTATATACAGCTCTCAATGCAGTCTATATAGATCACTTATACTGAGCCGTAGAAGTTGCAATTAGTAGTTGTACGTACGGGCTCCATCATGGCTGAAACCTCTGTGCACTGTCGTATCCATGGGACCAAAACTTCGTAAATGACTTTCTCTAAAACACACAATAACGCATAAAAACGTCTATTAAAATGTGCGAAGAGATGGCGGATTGTATAATGAGAAAATAATGATGTGCTGACAATAGGAGTGCAGACAGCTCACACTTGCATCTTTCTGCAGGGCATCTCTTGTGTATTGACTTTGTGTATCAGGTTGATACTCCTTCAAACACAACTGCGATCGGCTTCGCTGTTTGCAGAGCAATTCAACCTGCGAGTTTCCTGGTAACCAATATAATGTGCATACAACAAGGTACATATTTATTTCCAGATGCTGATAGGTTTTATCAGCATGGCCTAAATGAACTTTGTTGCTTTCTGTATAGATTTGCTGGCCACCACCTAGGATGATTGCAGGTATAATTCTTATTACAGCACATTTATTTGACAATGTATTCAGTGACATTTGCATACATCCTATTCAGGACCCATGTAATACAAAATATATGACTGTGTTTGAGATAAGGTAATTTCATGAGATAAGTAAAGGAGATGAAAGACATAAGAACATCATGTTTTGCCAAAATTCAGTGGCTCCTTTGTGGCTTTCATCTATAGCTTTGTCTGACCTCATTTTCGAAACACAGTTGACCACGTTTTTGTGCCTCCTCAAAACGATGGACATTGCCAAAAATAAAGTCAGACAGAAGCCACGATGGAGGCACTGACAAGTGGAAAAATGTGATGAGTACCTGATGATCTCTGTTGAATTTCCCTACATTCTTCATGTTTTCTAAGCTGGAAAGCATCAATGAAGATATGAGCTTGATTTGGTATTCATGTATGATGTAAAGAAGAACTTGTGTGTAGGGCTTTCAAGCTTTCAATCAAAAATGCCTACTTTTTTTCTGCAAATTGTCACTTCAGTGAGGAAGTGAATGAACTCTAGTGCCACCTTTCGGTAGCTGTCCTCAAAGTCATAATCAACTCTTTAACAAGCCTTTTAATATGACTAGGGATTTGTGCCAGATCAGAACCCCAAACTGCAGAAACTGTGTTTTAGGGTAACTGCCCCTCATCAGTAAAGTGTGTGAAAATTCTGATCTGGCTGTGTGAGAGGCTGAGACGAGGTCTGGAGAACTAGCTTTTTACCTCATGGAGAGGAATTTTTCTGCCAGCTTTAAGAAAGTAGATAAGCTGATAAGGAAGCTTATCACTGCAATGCTCCTCTGGGAAATATTCAGTGAGGAAGTGAATGAACTCTAGCGCCACCTTTCGGTACACACTGCACTGATGAGGGGCAGTTACCCCGAAACACAGTGTCTGCATTTTGGGGTTCTGATCTGGCACATATCCTTGGTCATATTAAAAGGCTTGTTAAAGAGTCGATTGTGACTTTGAGGACAGCTACTGAAAGGTGGCGCTAGAGTTCATTCACTTCCTCACTGAAGTGACAATTTGCATATTTCCCAGAGGAGCATTGCAGTTATAAGCTTCCTTATCAGCTTATCTGCTTTCTTAAAGCTGGCAGAAAAATTTGTCTCCATGAGGTAAAAAGCTAGTTCTCTAGACCTCATCTTAGCCCACTCACACAGCCAGATCAGAATTCCCACACACTGCACTGATGAGGGGCAGTTACCCCAAAACACAGTGTCTGCAGTTTGGAGTTCTGAACTGGCACAAATCCTTGGTCATATTAAAAGGCTTGTTAAAGAGTCGATTATGATTTGAGGACAGCTACCGAAAGGTGGCGCTAGAGTTCATTCACTTCCTCACTGAAGTGACAATTTGCATATTTCCCAGAGGAGCATTGCGGCTTTAAGCTTCCTTATCAGCTTATCTGCTTTCTTAAAGCTGGCAGAAAAATTCCTCTCCATGAGGTAAAAAGCTAGTTCTCCAGACCTCGTCTTAGCCCACTCACACAGCCAGATCATAATTCCCACACACTGCACTGAGGAGGGGCAGTTACCCTGAAACACAGCGTCTGCAGTTTGGGGTTCTGATCTGGCACAAATCCTTCGTCATATTAAAAGGTTTGTTAAAGAGTTAATGACTTTGAGGACAGCTACTGAAAAGTGGTGCTAGAGTTCATTCACTTCCTCACAGAAGTGACAATTTGCATATTTCCCAGAGGAGCATTGCAGCTATAAACTTCCTTATCAGCTTATCTGCTTTTTTAAAGCTGGCAGAAAATTTCCTCACCATGAGGTAAAAAGCTAGTTCTACTTTACTTCTGTTATTTATACACAATAAGCCAATATACAAAGGAAAAATGTTTCCATGATATGAAACATTTGGCAAAGCACAGTCAGACTCAATACTTTTTGGTAGGATCCACCACAAAACTCATATCTTTAGTAATTAGAAGATATATACTCTAATGTATGCCATGAAAAACAATAGGGATTGGACAGGTTAGAGTTTTACAAGCTGAATTGCTTTTCCCATTCTCATGATTAAGATTACAAACTAATGTGGCCTTTCAGAAGCAGTAACTTTATTTAATCTGATGGAGACAGATGTGATCTGAATGTGACGCTCCATTGGTCGGGACGCCACGGAGGGGTCCTGCACCCAGACCAGAGTGTGTAGTATCCCTGTGACCAGGGGACTGGGATGTCAATAGGGGACCCTCAATACACGCATCCACACATCTTAGGTCAGGGGACCATAGGGTTAACCGTTGCTAGGAAAATGGTCTCAGTGGGAGGAGCTTAAGTGAGCAGTGAAGAGCAGGAAAGTTAGCCAGAGAGAAAAGTGGATTGGAAGAGGACCCTGCGAGAAGCGCAGTAGAGGGCATCTCAGTACAGGTGGCCCGGAGAAATAAGGGGATCCTAGGGTGTTGAGGTGCTCCCAAATCTGTGCCGGTATGACTCCCACTGGAAGGATCCAGTCCAAAACTGGAGGACCGGCTCTGAGGCGGTGCAGGCGTTTACCCCCGAGCCGCAGAATCGGCAGGCACAGGCTTCTTCAGGAGTCGCGGCCCACACCTGGCATAAATCCCCTAAGGCCCCATATAGGATCCGGAGGCCTCAAGACAGTGACCGTCCATAAGGATCTGTGGGGACCGGCGGGGGGCTCTGTGCATGGAAGTGCAAAGGAAGAAACGGAGGGAGAACGCAGTAAGGACAGATGAAAGGACTAAGCAGGCACATCACCAAAGGTCCCCCATGAGAAATCCTAGTTCTCTGGTGACTACCCAGGCCAGCAATACCCGTTGACTGTGTGTAAAGAATTTTTGCTGCCTGAGTCACCAGTAAAGCCCGATTCAGAGACAAAGACTGAGTAGTGTGTTTTATTAGCCTGTGCCGGAGCAGCCATACTCTTGTTCCCACAGATTGTCATCCTGCATCTCCACCTGATGAGCCTCCTCCCTCTGTGAGTTCTCTATTCATCCATCACTGCCCCGGGGATCCTTCTCCACCTATGGGGAGCGTTACCAACTAGCTGCCTCATCATCATCCCCATAGGTCTGCAGCAGCGCCAGTATCATTACCGGATACCGTAGGTGGTGTCATGAACTTTTTTTATTTTCTTTCATTTTTATTTCCCCTTTTTCAGCGACCACCAGGGCCACGGGTCCAAGCACAGGCTGCCCGTGACATTCCCCCGTGAAACTACAGCACGGAACCCGGTACGCCACGGCCCTGGGGTGGGTCATGAACAACAGTTATCTCAAGTCTATAACAAGCTTGATAAGTGAACACAGGCAGATACTGTACATGCTTCTGCCAGGCTTACTCCATTCTACCATAGAGAAAAGTGGAGCACTGGCTTGAGCTTGAGAGATACCAATCAGTCAATCAAGTGTTACAAGCGTGTCGTGTCCCATTGAAACCTTTGCATCTGAGATTAGGAGGTCTTGGCAATTAACAGATCACAGGGTCTCTTTGGATTCTGCTCTGCAACTAACATGAGCAGAGGAGATTCATTTTAATTTGGTGTTGAAGAGGTTAAGAGGTTCCTTTTTTATCCTATTGTTATTCCATATAGCTCTAATATCAGCTGCTGCACCTTGCTGCCACTCCCTTTCATTGAATTCACACCTTACTCTCAAACATGCCAGTTATATTTCTGATATGCTGACCTCTCAGGAGAAGTTGTACTTGTGGAGCTGTACAGTTCCATTTGTTGTCACCTCTCTCCCTATTGTCAGGGTCCCCCTTTTATCTTTTCCCTGCTCTCCCCTTTTTTTGTGCTGCAAACTGGTCATCTCCTTGATCTGTTGTGACAACAAATGTTTATCAATAGTTTTCTGAATCTCCTCATTCCCCATGTTTTTTCTGAAACACTACACCTATAGTTTTTGAATCATTATTCACCTGACAGGTTTTCTTTACAGCATAATCACTATTTTAACCCCCTTCGTGACCAACCATATGACTTAAAACTGACCTGAGACTGACTTATGACTTAAAACGTGTTGAGGAAAAAATCGCAGCATGCTGTATATGGCTGCGGATCTTGACGAGATTCCGCCAATGCAAGTGTATGGGTGTGGTAAAAACATTGCACACTACATGCACCAAACTCGGAACTTGATTTTAGGATGGTCATTTCCATGCACTAAAATGTCAGAAAAGATAGACAGACAGCAAGAGGCGGCATACAGAGAGGCAGAGGGGGAGGGAATGGCCACACTCAATCAAGTTGACTCCCTGCACCAGGGAATGCCCTCATGACTTTTAACAATGAGTTTGCTTAAGGCTGTATCTCGGGGTACCAAGCACAGAGACACATGGGGAACCCCTTCCCTGATTGCAGCAAACATGCAGCATTAAGTGCTGCATTTAGATTGCCATGCAGCAGGGGGGTGACAGGTCCTCTTTAAAGTCCTTGTAAACCTGGCATTTGAGTTTTCTGTTTGAAGTATATCCTCCCACCATATACCTCTACCAGAAGGCTATTAGACATGCACCAGTAAAGACATACAGTAGCATATTCTCTATCGTAAGAAAATGTGGGCAGTGTGAAGGCAGACTAGATCATTAATGCAAGAGGTTGTGTTTACAGATCACAGACTGTATACAGTTAAAGTGTAACCAACATTTAAATTTGTATTTAATAATAATTTAGCGCAAGTGATTTTAATAAACTTTCAAATATACTTTATAAGAGAATTCTGGTTGAAATCTATTCATAACCCTTCCAGAAGGTGTCCCCACTAGACTGTGTCTGAAGTAGACATATGTTCATTCTCAGTCAGACCCGTCTTCAAGCTTCTCACTCTGAATACAGTTCATGTAATCATATAAGGGTAAAGGGGGCAAGGCCTACACAGCGTCCACACTGCTGACTGTGGCTGATGAGGTGACAGTGTACAGATCACTTCAGATTACAGCACAGTTGCTAAGCAATGTCAGAATGTCAGGATTAGTGTAAACTCCTCTTTCCTTGGCACAAGCTTCTCTGCTCTGTCATCTAACTCCACACAGCTCAGTCATGATGTCTATTAACATTACACTGCTCCCTATCAGGTGCTGACCAGGCCCACAGAGCCATAAAATGCAGTTTTTAAAACAGCACAGAAAAATGTGAGAAAATAGGTAATGTGGCACAAAAAATCATTATATTAGCTGCTATGTGACCTGTCATTAACAACCAGGGCAGTTTTGAGTCAGTGGCAGGGCTGCCAACTTGAATTTTAATTTTTTCTGAAGAGTTTACCAAAAAATCGCAGCCAGACAATATTTTTAAGGAGATATTAGAAAACAATAATCATTATTATTACTATGATCTGTAAATGGATGATAATTACAGTCAAAATAATCTGTATATGTTTCTTCAGCTTCAAAAACATCCCAGATGCTTTAAATTTTTATTACAGACATGGCAAAATTGCCCTATTTTTATGAACTGTCCTGGGATTTTTAGATGGTTGGCAACCCGGATCAGTGGTGTGGGTGGTGTTATACAGAGTATGACATTCAGATAACTGGTAGATATGTAGCAGAGAAAACATGGATTTTATCAAAATGACAGCAAGCAGCCCAGTAAGTGACACATAGCTGGATTCTGGTCTCTGCCCCTACATTATCTTGCTCACATAAAAACCTGATGACAGATTACCTTTAATACACTTAAAGCATTGTATAAACCATATATTTTTTTAGGCTATGTTCACACAGGGAATTTTTGCTGCATTTTTTCAGCAGTAAAGCCAACGCTAAACAAGTACAAAACCTGCATTTTTTGCCCAGTTTTTGCTGTGCTTTGCACTTCCTCGTAGATTTGTAAGTTGTCATATTACAAAACCGAGGCAAAAACACACCAAAGACTTGACATGCTCATTCTTTCAAAAATGCAGCAAAAAACATGCAGGTTTCATTTCTGTAAGGAGATAATACTAATGTGTGTGCACAATTTTTCCTGAATCACATATATTTTCATTCCCAACAAAACCTATTAATATAGATTTGCATAAAACCTAGATAACAACACCAAAAAAATACACCAAAATTCTCTGTGTGAACATAGCCTTACTGTATCTTGCATATTTTACTTCCCAGCATGAATATGTTGCTTATAATTGTATTATTTATCAATGCACCACTGCTATGCTGCTTCAATCAGATGTCTGTGAAACACATTTCTTGAATGTTCTGTTATGGTGGTGTTACACGCAAGGATATCCTTACAAAAGTCACGTGGTAGACATCGTACGAACGATATGTATATATCGTTCGTGCGTTGTCACACACAAGGATATCGAGAACGATATCCATTTTGGCATTGCACCAGTATCGGAGGGAGATTTTCCCATCCGATGCTGAGCAATGTCGTTAAAATAATGTGCCAGCGCTGTGACAGCAGCACTGGCACATTATTGTATGTAAAATTAGTTTTGCAACTTTTATATATTAAATTTCTGTGTGATTTAACTTGTAAAAGCCGCTCCTGCAGCTGTGTGCTACATGACGGCACACAGCAGCAGCAGCGGCTATGAAGCCGGTGTTGTAGGGGTTAATAAAATTGTGACACATGGCCCCAGGGAGTACCCACACTCCCCTGGAGCCATGTAGCACATTATATTTCCACTGCAGGGGTTAAAGCAGTGAGTTAACAGAAGCCGCACATTGTCGGCTCTGCTACTTCCATTCATAAAAAGCTGGCGACTACTGTCATATTACAGTGCGCCGTGATATATTGCTTAAATGCTTCAAGAATCAGGAGGTCTCCTAGGTAGTTAGGCAAAATGCGTACAGTACCAGTCCCTGTCCAGGGTGCTGATCGCTTCAGCACTAATAACTATTGGCTGCGCACATTGAAATTCCAGTGCGCGGCCCATTGTTGAGTAAAATAAAGGATAAGTGAACAAAAAAGTTTTTAAAAATATGAAAAAGATTAAAAAAAGTTCAAATCACCCCCTTATTGCCCCATTGAAAATAAAACTATTACAATAAAAAAACACATTTGTTATCGCTGCATACAGAAATGCCCGATCTATCAAAATATAAACTCAATTTATCAGATCTGTAAACTGCGTAACGGAGAATAAGTTAAAATTCCAAAATCAAGATTTTTTTTGGTTGTTGCAATATTGCAATAAAAGGGTACCGTCACACCTGGAGACCTCACTGGAGATACTGCAGGTGACGCATGGGAGCGCGCATGTTTTTGGCACCCCGCCAGCGTCGCCGTCGCGTGTTTACACGCGGCATTATCTCCAGCGATGCTGTGGCGATGTTTCAATTGACATCGTTGTTGGGGTTTCTACAAATCCCAGTAGCGATCCTGTAACATGGGAGCCTATGGCTCCCATCGCCTGTAACATCGCCGATCGTGATGTTACACAGGGCGATGCATACACATCGCCTGAGAGTGGTTGCCTGTGAAACCAGGCGACCACTCTTAGCTGATTTTTCGGCGGAAAATTGACGCGTTACACGGGGCGACTCGCCGGCGGTGTCGCCGTCGATAAGCCTCGGCCCTGCATCACCTGCGAAATCGCCAGCGATCTCTCCAAGGGTGACGGTACCCTTAGACGTCACACAGCCCTAGATCCCCCAAATAATGAGAGCATTATGAGTCGCGGAAAATGGCACCAAATATGTAACTTTTCTTTTTGACAAACTTCTGAATTTTTTTTCACCATTTAAAATTAAAAGTATACATGTTTTGTTTCTACGAACTTGCACTGAGCCGAGGCATCATACCAACTCGTCCATGTTACCATCTATTAAATATTATAAATAACCCCCCCCCCCCCGCAAATAAAAAAAATTGTGTAATTGCACTTTTTTGCAAGTTGACGGCACTTGGATTTTTTTCCCGTCTTCTGGTAAACTATATGGTAAAAAAAAATGATGTCATTCAAAATAACAACTCTTCCTACCAAAAACAAGCCCTCGTGTCTATATTGATGGAAAAATTAAAAATCCTGGCTCTTGGAAGAAGAGGAGGGAAAAACGAAAACAAAAGACTTGCTGCATGGTGAAGGGGTACAAATGAGAGCACATAAATTGTACATAAATGGCAATGTGTTCTATGAGCCATAGATTTGTACAGGTGATTTTGATCTGTGATTTGGATCAACAATAGACATGCCTCTTTTTTCCAGAATCATGTTGTTTGTATTTAATAGAAACATATAGCCGTGACTTGCTGGGAGTATCAATACTGCGCTGCCCTTGGTTATGCGTGTGGGTGGCTGGTAACAGAGCTGTTCCTGTAAAGACAGGTATCAGCCGTTCTGTTACATAATAGATTAGGAGCAAAGCAGGGGCTTGGCCTTTATGCTCTTAATCCAGAACTTCCAGTAGGCACTTAGTGGCATCACTTGTATTAGTGACTGCTGCATAGAATTTAGTAGACCATAAAGATCAGATAATGTAACAGCCTGCACACACAGCCCCAGTGATTAGGGAACAAAAGATGGCACCTGATTGCTCCTAAGAATGGTATTAAATGATGGATGTGCTGTCATTTCTCTTAGTCATATTAGCTGTTAGCTTATGCTGCTATGGACTCAGCCTTTATGTATTCTGTAAACCTCTCCAATTCACTAATTCCGTGTCGTTTCGTAAATACAGTGGGCGTCTAAAACATATCTTGTTAGAATATGACCACCTGGTTTATTCTCACATCGGACATTTATGGCATGTTAGCAGGATATGCCATAACTAGGGATGAGCGAGTAGTGAAATATTCAGACTCACTATACTCGTAACGACTAGGTCCTAATACTCGGGTACTCGAGTAGTGAGTCCAGTGTAATGGTGAGTTTACACACACCAATCATTGTATCCAATATCTGAACCAATCTCTGGTTGCAGTGAAATCATGGACAGATTGCTCCATGTTGTACACAGCCACAAAATGGAACTATGTGTCCATGATTTCACTGCAACCAGAGATCTGTTCAGATATTGGATACAATGATTGGTGTGTGTAAACCCACCATAAGTCAATGGGAAATTCGAGTACTAATTCTGCTGGACCCTACAAAGGGGTCTGGTGACTGAGGAAAGGCTGAAACGGGTGCATGATTGTTTAAAAGCCGTCGGTGAAAACCCGCCTGCTTTTAAACAATCACTCAGCTGATGCAATATGTGTGACATATAGTTTCACTTTCGTAGTGTATCTACATACACTGTGAAAGTGAAATAAAAGTTAACAAAAGGTATTAAAAAAAGATAAAAAATAGAATAATCACCCCTCTGCCGGCTGTCACGTGCTCCTAGGAGAATACATGTTGAAGATGGGAATAGTTCTTGTATCAAGCAGATTATGAAAGATGGATCTTGGATGGCTTATACAGTATCTCCCATGTTGTGCTACACAGAGGCTGTACTGCACCTTGGTTTATTCCCTTCACCCCCGAGCCTGTTTTCACCCTCATCACCAGGCCATGTCTTCCGAATTCTGATCAGTGTCACTTTATGAGTTAATAAACCTGGAACCCTCCAACACATCATAGTGATTCCAAAATTATTTTTTCATGACATATTTTATGTTGGTTGTAACTTTAGAACAATACTTTTGCATTTATTTATAGCAAATATTGGAAATTTGGTGAAAATATAGAAAATGTAGCCATTTTTAAACTTTTAAGTTTTATGCCCATAAATCAGAGTAAGGGTACCGTTACACGACGCAACATTGCATGCAATTTCACTTGCAATTTGCTGGTTGCAGTGAAATCATGGACACATTGTTCCATTTTGTTGCCGTGTACAAATGGAATAATGTCTCCATGATTTCACTGCAACCAACAAATTGCCAGTGAAATTGCATGCAATGTTGCGACGTGTAACGGTACCCTTACTGTATTTTTCGCTTTATAAAATGCAACGTATTATAAAACACACCCCAAATTGTGACGGAAAAGAGAAAAAAAAAATTTTTAATGTTAAATGGGGTCTGTCTTATAATCAATATATATCCCTCATTCTTGTATATATATGTCCCAAACCTGGTATATTTGTCCCCCATCTTGGTATATTTGTCTCTATTCTGGTATAAATATATGGTCCCCCATCCTAGAATATGTGTCCCCTTCTGATATATATGGTCACCATCCTGTTATGTCTGTCCACCATCTGGTATATACACTGCATGTCCCCCATCCTGGTATCCATGCCCCCAATCGTGGTATATATATATTC
The DNA here is from genome assembly GCA_033576535.1 of Allobates femoralis. Taxonomy (NCBI): domain Eukaryota; kingdom Metazoa; phylum Chordata; class Amphibia; order Anura; family Aromobatidae; genus Allobates; species Allobates femoralis. The sequence continues at coordinate 414,912,939 of JARQOC010000004.1, read as the reverse complement.
CCCATCCTAGTATATGTGCCCACTCCTGGTATCCATGCCCCCCATCCTGGTATACCGTATATGTCCCATTCTGTTATGTCTGTCCACCATCCTGGTATATACACTGTATGTCCCTCATCCTGGTAAATATGTTCCCCATCCTGATATATGTGCCCCCTCCTGATATACATGTCTCCACATCCTGGTACATATATCTCCCATTTTTGTACATAGCTCCCCATGGCTTACCAAGGGGGGTTGCAGGGGTGAATGAGGCAGTTTCACGGGTCCAAAGCCTGAAGCTGCTGTGGGGGGGGGGAAGTCGCAGTAGCATCCGGTGGACACCATCATTATCCATGTACCAGCATGCATTGCCAAGCAACGATGCATGCTGTGTCTAGACTTTCAAAAAATAGCTGCGGAGGCAGCGCATGTGCAGACCACAACCCACAACCATTTTCTTGAAGTCTAGACATACAGTGCCTACAAGTAGTCTTCAACCCCCTGCAGATTTAGGTGATTTGATAAGATGCAAATAAGTTAGAGCCTTCAAACTGCAAATGAGAGTAGGATTTATTAACAGAAGCATAAATCTTACAAACCAAAAAGTTATGTTGCTCAGTTGAATTTTAATAAATTTTAAACATAAAAGTGTGGGTAATTTTTATTCAACCCCTAAGTTTAATATTTTGTGGAATAACCCTTGTTTGCAATTACAGCTAATAATCGTCTTTTATAAGACCTGATCAGGCCGGCACAGGTCTCTGGAGTTATCTTGGCCCACTCCTCCATGCAGATCTTCTCCAAGTTATCTAGGTTCTTTGGGTGTCTCATGTGGACTTTAATCATGAGCTCCTTCCACAAGTTTTCAATTGGGTTAAGGTCAGGAGACTGACTAGGCCACTCCATCACCTTGATTTTTTCCCTCTTGAACCAGGCCTTGGTTTTCTTGGCTGTGTGCTTTGGGTCGTTGTCTTGTTGGAAGATGAAATCTTCAGGTAGGCCGTGCTATCCATCTTCCCATGGATGCGGACCAGATGGCCAGGCCCCTTGGCTGAGAAACAGCCCCACAGCATGATGCTGCCACCACCATGCTTGACTGTAGGGATGGTATTCTTGGGGTCGTATGCAGTGCCATCCAGTCTCCAAACGTCACGTGTGGGGTTGGCACCAAAGATCTCGATGTTGGTCTCATCAGACCATAGAACCTTGAACCAGTCTGTCTCAGAGTCCTCCAAGTGATCATGAGCAAACTGTAGACGAGCCTTGACATGACGCTTTGAAAGTAAAGGTACCTTACGGGCTCGTCTGGAACGGAGACCATTGCGGTGGAGTACATTACTTATGGTATTGACTGAAACCAATGTCCCCACTGCCATGAGATCTTCCCGGAGCTCTTTCCTTGTTGTCCTTTGGTTAGCCTTGACTCTTCGGACAAGCCTGGCCTCGGCACGGGAGGAAACTTTCAAAGGCTGTCCAGGCCGTGGAAGGCTAACAGTAGTTCCATAAGCCTTCCACTTCCGGATGATGCTCCCAACAGTGGAGACAGGTAGGCCCAACTCCTTGTAAAGGGTTTTGTACCCCTTGCCAGCCTTGTGACCCTCCACGATCTTGTCTCTGATGGCCTTGGAATGCTCCTTTGTCTTTCCCATGTTGACCATGTATGAGTGCTGTTCACAAGTTTGGGGAGGGTCTTAAATAGTCAGAAAAGGCTGGCAAAAGAGATAATTAATCCACACATGTGAAGCTCATTGTTATTTGTGCCTGAACTACTTCTTAATACTTTAGGGGGACCAAACAGAATTCTGGTGGTTTGAGGGGTTGAATAATAAATGACCCTCTGAATTAACTTTTAACGCTTTAAAAAAAGAAAAAAATTTAAAAATCTTTTTGGCTGCAGTGCATTTCCCACTTCCAGGCTGATCTACAGTCCAAATGTCACAATGCCAAGTTAATTCCGCATGTGTCAACCAGCTAAATCTGCAGGGGGTTGAAGACTACTTGTAGGCACTGTAACATGTTTTGCAGCTTGGCAATGTATACTGCGACATGGATAATGGCAGCGCCCACCGGACGCTGTCTTGACCCCCTGCAGCTTCGGGCTTTGCCTCCACCCTCCGTGGACCCACGAACCCACCTCATGCACCCCCGCTCCACCCCTGCGAACTCACCCTCTCGGAAAGATTTTTTTTAATTTAAATTTTAAGACACAGCTATGTTTTCCTCCCAATTTGGGGGAAACAAATTGTGTTTTATAATCCGAAAGATACAGTTTGTCACTCAAAATAATTAATAAATAACATCTACCACATGTCTACTTTACATCAGCACAATTTTTGAAACATTATTTTTGGGGGTTAGTAAGGTAAGGGTTAAACGTTTATCAACAATTTTTCATTTTTCCAAAAAAATTTACAAAGCCGCTTTTTTTGGGGCCACATCATATTTTTAGTGACTTGAGGGGTCTACATGACAAAAAATAGCCAAAATGACTATTCTAAAAACTGCACCCATGAAACTGCTCAAAACCACATTCAGGGTATGTGCACACTGGTAGGTTTAGTGCAGGTTTAGCAGCGGAAACCGCCGGTCGGTTTCCATGAGTTTTATGTATATTTATGTTAATCCAAAAGCGGCTTTTGGGTTAACATTAAAACCTATGGAAACCGACACCCGGTGTGCACACACCGGCGGTTTACACATGCTCATCTGTTGCTAAACCGCTGGGTTCCCAGTGGGTTAGCAACGAATGTGCATGTTCTATAAACCGGCCGGTTCTGCAGCGGCTGCAAGCAGAATCATGTGCTGCTTCCAGCCGCTGCATAACCGCCGCCGCTAACCCGCTGTGCACCCGCCCTGCACCCCCCCGGCACCCGCCCGGCACCCGCCCGTCACCCGCCGCACATACCCGCCAGGAAGCCGGTGGACGGCTGCAGAGCTTCCTGGCGGGTCCGCCCAGCCGCCGCCGACCCTAACCCGCCTACCAGTGTGCACATACCCTCAAGAAGTTTACTAACCCTTCAAGTGCATTAGAGGAACTAAAGTAATGTGAAAGGAAAAAATGAAAATGTTCCTTTATTGTCAAATTTTTCATTTTCACAAGGGTAACAGGAGAAAATGGACCCCCAATTTGCTGTGTAAATTATCCTGAGTACACCGATACCTCATATGTGGTGTAAAGCCACCGTTTTGGTGCATGGCAGGGCTCGGATTGGAAGGAGCTACATTTTACTTTTCAAACGCAAAATTGGCTGGAATCATTAGCGGATTTAGAGAGCCACTTGATGTGCTTAAACAGTGGAAACCCCCTACAAGTGACCCCATTTTGGAAATTAGACCCTCTCAAGGAACTTATATACATGTGTGGTGAGCACGTTGAATACCCAGGTGATTCATAGAAAACAAAAAAAATCACATTCTCTCCACAAAATGTTTTTGAGCTCAAAACTTTTATTTTCACAAGGGTAACAGAAAAAATTGCACCATACAATTTGTTGTGCAACTTCTCCCGAGTACGCCAATACCCTATATGGCAGTTATAGTCTCAAACTGTGAATAGAAATCCAAGATTCAAGTGATATACAATGATCAGTTGTATACGTCTCATCATCACTCAGTGTGTGACTGTGAATTAATACATCTGTGATATACAGCAGCAACAGCACATTTATAGCATTTATACAATAAGCAAGGGAGGTGTGAAATCACTCAATGCAAATTTTGCAAGTTAGGCTATGTTCACACAGGGCATTTTTGCGCTCAGTTTTTGCTGGGATTAGCTGTCCACACACATTGGTTTCATTTGATTGCAGAAAGTGGAAACACCACAGGTTTTGCTGCATTTTTGAAAGAATGAGCATGTCAATTCCTTTCTGCATTCTATGGCAAATCTGCACAAAAACACATCAAACAAAAACGCAGCAAAAATGCTGTAAAAACGCACCAAAAACTAAGCAAATCGGCAGCAAAAAATGCAGCAAGTCTCCTGCCAAGAAATCAGGGGATACTAGAAACCCCTTAGGCTATTTTTGTTACTGTTGTGGGAATAAAAAAATTTGGAACTAAAATAACATTTTTGTGGTAAAATATTTTTTTTATTATCTTCATGGCTCAATGTTATAAAATTCTGAGAAGCACCTGGCAGTTCAGAGTGCTCATGACACTTTTCCACTGTTTAGACACATCAGGGACTCTCCAAATGCAATATGATATCCGTCAAGGATTCCAACCAATTTTGCATTCAATAAGTGAAATGGCACTTCTTCCCTTTTAAGCCCTGCTGTGTACCTAAACAGTAGTTTTCCACCACATATGGCGTATCGGCGTACTCTTTGACTGCAGTTTGGGGTTCTGATCTGACACAAATCCTAAGTCATATTAAAAGGCTTGATAAAGAGTCAATTATGATTTTTAGGATTGTACCTTTATTAAGTGGCATTAGAGTTTGTCTCCTTCCTCACTGAATTGACAGTTTGCATATGTAATTTCCCAGAGGAGCATTGAAGCTTTAAGGGTTCCTTCACACTTGGCGATGCACCAGCGATCCTGACAGCGATACGACCTGGTAGGGATCGCTGGTGAGTCGCTGTCAGGATTGCTGGTGAGATGTCAAACTGTCAGATCTCACCAGCGACGCAACAACAATCCGGAATGATACAGAGGTCGTTGGGATCCTGTTTCTCAGACCTATAGTATTGAGGTCGTTGGTCGTTGTCCCTGTCAAACACACCGATGCTTGCTGCCCAGTGGGACCCCAACGATCAAAAAATGGTCCAGGCGACTCTGACACGACGAGCGATCTCACAGCAGGGGCCTGGTCGCTGGTAAGTGTCAAACATAGCGAGATCACTGGCGAGGTCACTGTTGCGTCACCAAACTTGTGACTTACCAGCGATCTCGCTATCGATCCCGCTTAGTGTGATGGGGGCTTAAGTCTCCTCACTGCCACCTGGCAGAATACTCTCCACAAGAAGAATAGCTATTTCCCCAAACCTCGCCTTAGCCTCTCATACAGCCAGATCAGAATCTCACACACTGCACTGATGAGGGGCAATCACCCTGAAACGCAGCGTCTGTAGTTTAGGGTTATGATTTGAGACAAATCCTAAGTCATATTAAAAGGCTTGTTAATGAGTCAATTTTGACTTTTAGAATTGCTACCTTTATTAGGTGGCACTAGAGTTCATCTACTATGTCCTCACTGAAGTAAAAATTTGCAAAATTTTAGTGCAGCTTTGCAATGTAAAAATCTTTTGCAATTTTACAAAGGTGTTTTATGCCAGTTTTCTGCCGTAACACATTAATGAATTGGATGATGGTTTTTGGAACATCTCAAAAAACTGTGAACATAGCTAAAGACTACAATTTTTATTATCTAGTTGCAATATTTGGAAATCAATTTGTAACAGATATTGGTCAGCATGGTGGCTCAGTGGCTAGAACTACAGTCTTGCAGTACTAGGGTCCTGAGTTCAAATCTCAAGGATGACCTATGCAAGGGGTATGTTTCTTATCCCTGTGTCTGTATAGGTACCGTCACACGGGGCAATTTTGCAAGCAATTTCACTGGCAATTTGCTGGTTGCAGTGAAATCATGGATACATGGTTCTGTTTTGCTGCCGTGTAGAAATGGAACCATGTATCCATGATTTCACTGCAACCAGCAAATTGCCAGTGAAATTGCTTGCAAAATTGCCACGTGTGACGGTAGCTTATGGGTTTCCTCCCACACTCCAAAGACACACTGATAGAGAATTTAGTTTGTGAGCCCAATGGGGACAGTGTTGCAAAATGTATGTAAAGCACTATGGAATTAATACTGCTGTAAGTGAATAAATATTATTATATTAACTTATTCTAAGTAAATAGAGTATGAAGGCATAAGCTGCAGCCAAACATAATTTAGGCTCATTTAGTTCTCATATTTTGTCTAACTTCACTTCAAAACACAATCTTTATTGCACAGCATGGGTATTATGTAGGTCCAGGAGTTGTACCTGTACTATTGGCAGCTGGTGTCGCTTGTATGTAATCGTCAAAATTAAATATAAATAGAAACCTAACATCCATGATTACAGAGCCATAAAGAGCAAAAGCCTACCTATTTAACAATTATCCTATATGTGGCTATACTCAAAATTTAATTCACACAATGAGATAACATACGGTAAATATAAATCTTATAAAAAATTGGCGTGGGCTTCGTCATATTTCTCTTGCCAGCAAACGTAACCCAGGCAAATGTTCCAGGCCCCCACACAGAAAATTGCAGCCAGCAGCTGCTCCAAAACTGGTGCCTCCATGAGAGATGCCAAAACTGTCAGTTATCCCGCTCTTCCAGCTGCCGTGTAGCAGTGGCAGACTGGGTAGTAAAGGGGTTGATGTCAGCTTTCTGTGGCAGCTAATGTCAAGCCCTATTGCTAGTGTCACTCTCATGCTTAGGAGGTGAGGGAATCAGGTAACTGAATGGTGAGAGGGATGAGGGGATTCAGGGGGGCTAATCTGACCCTTACACTGGGGGTCCCTGGCTCGTCCTGCTCTCGGAGGTACCGCTGATGGTGAGGAGGTCCGAGTCTCCACTTTGTTTTCCTGAGCTCCTGATTGGCCCTAGGCTGAGGGCCCCTACCTCCACCGACAGATCCGGAATCACAGTTACTCCCAAATCAAAGACTTCAGCACAGCAACAAAGCATCAGCACAGCACAAACACCAAGAGTAAATAACTATATCAGTGGCGTCTGACAGAGGAGGAGGAAAGCTATTTAAGGTCAGAGGAAGGGGATTCCCAGATGAGTCACACCCAAGCCTCACATCAACCCCTCAACCAGCAGCTGAGCATAATAGTGAGTGCAGCTCTGGAGTATAATACAGGAGGTAAGTCAGGATCAAGACCTTCACAACCGTACCTCATGCAGCTCTTAAAGAATGCAGACACAACACACACAGCAGCATTCAGCAAAGTCAGCGCAATCTAAGTGCGTGACAGTCACCCATCAGTATGACAGCTGGCAATTAGCAATACTTTCAGAAAAGAGAAAAAACACATACACACAGAGAGAAACCATTTATTGCATACAAAATAGACACAGACACCTCGTTATACACTTTATTAGCTCCCACCAAGTTCCCCTCTGATGTAATCCTGTAATTACTGTAATTTTGCAGTGGAAGCAGTGTGATGCATCACGCCACCACCATCTTTGAAGTGCCCAAGATGGCAGCTACATAAGTGTGCATGCACTCTCTCTGTACACTGTCTCTGCCCCCCTGTGCACTCTCTCTGCCTCTTCTGTGCGTTCTCTGCCTGCAACCCATTTCTGCTGTGCGCTCTCTCTGCCCCTCCCTCCCTGCTGTGCATTCTCTGTCTATCCCCTATGTGCTGCATACCCTCTGGCCAATCTCTCTACTGTGCACTCTCTCTGTCTCCCTCCATTCTGTGTGCTCTCTCTGCCCCCCCTCCCATGTGTTCTCTCTCTGCCCCCCTCTCTTCTGAGCATTCTGCCTCTGCTTCCCCTCCTTCCTCTCTCTCACATGTTCTCTCTCTGTCCCCTCCTCACTCCAGTGTGTTCTTGTTCAACCCCCTCCGCCCTCTCTCCCATGTGTTCTCTCTCTCTGCCCCACTTCTTCCTCCTGTGTTCTCTCAACCCCTACGCCTTCCTCTCATGCATTATTTATTTCTTTCCCCCTCCTTCTTCATGTGCATTCTTTCTCTCTGCCCCTTCTTTCTTCCCATGCATGCTTTCTCTGACCCCCTCATCCTTCCAGTGCATTCTCTCTCTGCCCTCTCCTCCCTCCCCTGCATTCTCTCTCGCCCCCTCCTCCCTCTCTTCCATGCGTTCCCTCTCTCACTGCTCCCCTCCTTCCTACCGGGCATTCTTCCTTGGTCCCCCTTCTCCCTCTCTCCGGTGCATTCTCTCTCTCTGCCCCTCTACTCCCTACCGTGTTTTCTCTCTTGGCCCCTCTCCTCTCTCTCTACTGTGTGTTCTCTCTCGACCCCCCTCCTCTCTCACTCCTGTGCGTTCTCTCTCGACCCCCTCTCCTCCCTCTAAGCTGTGCATTCTTTCTATACCCAATTCCCTCCCTCTCATGCATTCTCTCTCTGTCCCCTTCCAGCTGTTCTCTCTGTCCCCCCCCCCCCCCGCCCACAGTCCATGTTACAGCTGGGAAGCACTGCAGTACACAGGACCTGTGGTGTTATCACAGTCATGTGATCGCATGACTGTGACATTACCACATGTCCTGTCAGATCAATCAGAGGTGATCAGTGTCGGCGGCGTGAGCGTTGGATTGTGCGTTCGCCGAGTTCCAGGTGTCGGTTGCGGGGTTGCGTCAGGTCCGGTTATTGGTGGCACTGTTGTTGATAGTGTACGAGGGACTACCCATCACTTGGGTGTGCCAGTATGGCTTCCGTCGACGCGTGGTTTTCTGGGATTTCTGGACATTTTCATAGTGCAATTGACGGATGCCACAAGGTAATTATTATATTAGATTATTTAATTGTGTGGATTAAAGTCTGAGTAAGGCCCTATATGGGATAAAAATATAATAGTCAAAACTCTGCTGTAAAGGCCAGGATTGGAGATAATTCTGAACCCAGACACTGAATTCCTCAGATCTGCTGTATTTCTATTTTCTAAAAAAAAAACACATCCAGAGCATTATATAGATGTCAAGTCCTGTCATAGAACTAAAAAATGTTTTAGGAAAAGTTAAATAAAAATATTGAAAATGAAACAAAAAACATTTCCTTTGCTATGTAAAAAATGTGCTCAATTAATATGGAAGCAACTATAGCACTTTATATTAGCAGATATGTCATGTTCGAAGAGTAGAAAGTAAAGTTCCCAATCACACACAGCAAACTGAGATCTTAAAAATGTCAAAGAATTGAAATCCAAAATATATTAGAACTTTTCATTACACAATAACTTTTCTGACACAAAACAAAAACTTTAATTACCATGTATTATAGTAAACTGCTTCATCCAAGCAAAAAGATGACTTTTCAGCCCCTTTCTGAAACATCTCTGCTTCCCGATAGAGCTGCCCCTACAGCAGCCTCAAATACGCAGACACAAGCTCCTTAATCCCGCTGCCCATAGGTTGTCATACCAACGTCTGAGACAAGCAGGTGATCCATTGACAGGGAGCAGATGGTCTCCTGCGGAGGTAAGCAAGACCAAACAATGAAACCATATTGATCATATTGCTCCTTCCACCACCCCAACCCCCTTGTACTTCAGTTTTGAGTTTTTTCACAAGTTGGATCCTCCCCTAAGTCTTTCTCTGTGTCTAAATACAATGTATCTTGACATGCTCCTGTCTTCTCCTCCTACATTGCCCCCGCTGCTCAATTATTCATGGATGAAGTGGGTGAGTTGAAAAACACCTCCCTCTCTTTTCTCATCACACACAGGAACGAAAGGGCCAAAAACCCAAAGGCTTGAAAAAAGAAGTACGTAAAGAGGTTGTATCAGTCTGCTCGCTATTCATTATTGTGTGGCAAATTGAGGATGGCAAGGCACTTCCAAACCTGGAAATCGCAGGAGTCTATTCACTGCGCTAAAAGTAACTTCATAGCTGTCACATAAATTCATGGAGAAATTCGGAGCCAGAAGAGCCATAGAATAAGATGTATATAAATCTTTCCGACATCTAACTGCGGCTCTATCCTGCAGGTGTCGTATGTACAGTATCTTCACCCCAGCTTTTTCATTGTAAAAAGTATCCAAAATGATTTAGTTTCTCCTTTCATTTCCCTCTCAGCCAAGTCGGATCAAATGGCCATAAAATTTGCTATTTACAATTATGCCGTCAGAGGGTACAAGGCAAAGCTCATGAAAGACCTAAATAACATGGGGACACTCAGCTGTTTATAAAGTTGCCGCTACAGACATAATGGATTAACCCCGCAAGCCCTTCAAATTTTTATAGAGATGACCCCAAAGCAAGCGCTTAAAGATCATGTGTACCAATGGCACAGAAAGAATGCTTGGCAGATCACTCCTTCCTTATTCAACGAGGTCACAAACACCATGCGGACCCCAGAAGGAAATTTCCATCGCCCACGTTTGGAGATCCACAGCAGACATTTGTTTAGATGTTACATTGCATCCTTTAACTAGGCACAATAGTTATTTTTCATGAAGGGTAACAACTTCATTGAGAACAGCGAGCACAACAGAAATGCAAATTACCCAGAGAAAGTGAAAAGTCTGTATACACACAAAAGTCATAGAAAAGCACACGGAACAATAATGAAGACCATGGGAATGGCCACAAAATCATTGCTGATCTGACGGATTACAATAAATACAAAAAATGGAGCGACATATAGAGAGAGTTGAGATGATATTTTGAATTTCAAATTTGCCGGCATCACCAAATTTTCCAACAAATTTATATTTGCTGTAGGTAAAAAATGTTTGTACCGTGTTAGCCAGTAGATAGAAAAATATTAGAATCTGAGCGTTCTCAGTGGTTGATACCTTTTAATGGCTAACTGAAAAGATGGTAATCATAGAAAGCTTTCGAGACACTATGGCCACAGTGTCTCGAAAGTTTGCTATGCTTACCATCTTTTCAGTTGGCCATTAAAAGGTATCATCCACTGAGGACTCTCAGATTCTAATATTTTTCTATTTGCTATAATAATTTTACATAAATCTGAATGTTGGAAAGCTAACTGCTCAGTAAATATACATATACTAGATGGTGGCCCGATTCTAAAGCATCGGGTAGTCTAGAATATCGTTTGTTTAGGGAAACTTAACAATAATGCAAGTAATACATGATATCTATCTATCATCTACCTATGTGTCTATCATGTATGTATTTTTTGAATATTTTATCTTCATAAACTAAGGTTCTTGGTACACATATTGGCCAATACCTATTTACCCATCAACCAGCTTCAAAGTAATTTTACATCTGATGGGTCGCTGTCCTACCTTCTCATTCTCTCCTTGGGCTCAGCTAAGCCTCCATTTTTATTAATTCTCAGAGAGAGAGGACTCACTTAAATCAAAGACCTTTTCTCAAAAAAATAAATTTTTGGATTTTTTGGGAAAAATCTTATCTTTAAACAATGAAAGTTCATAGTACACATATTGACCAACATCTGTAAGCCCATCAACCAGCGTCAAGGTGACCTTAGATCTGATGGGTCCCTACTCTAACTTATCACTATTTATTTACACTCAGCTAAGAATCCATTTTTAGTATCTATCTATTTGTCTATCGATCTATTTATCTATCTACCTATGGCGGCCGTCACACGCTATGATATATGTAAAGATATCGCTGGAAAGTGCCTGATTTGGCATCGCTCCTACGACATCGTTGTGTGTGACAGCATGGTGTGACTAGCGATAAGTGGTCAGATCGTTAATCACAGATATGGGCACCGGACCCCATATCAGACGATGTCGATCATCCAATCTGCTGCATTGTTCTGTGTGACACCACGATTACCGATCTCCTGACCGATTTCTCCTATTCACATTATTGACAAGCATCAGTCGCTGGTTGTGCCAACGATACCTGAAAGTAACATTGTTGCTGCGTCCTAAACGTTATCTATACATGTGACACCTCACTAACATGTTGAGCACGAGCGCACACTACTGACATCGTTATTGAGCTCCCTCACAAAATCGTAGTGTGTGACGGCCACCTATCATGTACCTATCTATCAAACTATCTATCTATGTATCTATCTAAAGGCCCTGTTACACCTTCAGATAATCTGTAAGATCTTGTTCACAGATCTCTGGTTGCAGTGAAATCATGGACACATTGTTACATTTGTACACAGCCACAAAATGGAATAATGTGTCCATGATTTCACTGCAACCAGAGATCTACAAACAGGATCTGACACATTATCTGAAGGTGTAACAGGGCCTTTAGTGTCCGTCCGTCCGTCCGTCCGTCTATCTATCTATCTATCTATCTATCTATCTATCTATCTATCTATCTATCTATCTATCCATCTATCCATCCATCTATCCACCCATCTATCCCTCTATCTATCCCTCTATCACGAAGACTTAATCAGGACCTGCAGCTCTCTGGCGCCCCCTTAGCCTGCTGGCTTCAGCACCTAGCGTCCGGCTCCTGGATGCCGCTCCGGTACGATCCGGCACCATAGACCCCATGTTAGGGGGCACCAGATCGCATTGATCCAGAAGGATCAGCTTTTTTTCCCCAGGACACAAAAATGTTGCATGCAGCAATTTTGTGTCCGGAGAAAAATGCGAATCCTCCCGGATTCTCCCGGACAGATGGAAACCGGATGGCAGATAGCTGCCTTCCAGCTTCCATCCGGCCCCATAGGATACCATGGGGCCGAAATCTGATCCGGGGCTGTCCGGTTTACAACGGATCAGATCTAAACGTGATGTGAACCCGGCCTTACTCTTAACAATTAACTCTTAACCCTTAACAACTAACTCTTAACCCTTAACAACTAACTCTTAACCACTAACTCTTAACCCTTAACAACTAACTCTTAACCCTTAACTAACTCTTAACCCTTAACAACTAACTCTTAACAACTAACTCTTAACCCTTAACAACTAATTCTTAACCCTAAACAACTAACTCTTAACAACTAACTCTTAACCCTTAACATCTAACACTTAACCCTTAGCAACTAACTCTTAACCCTTAACAACTAACTCTTATGGTACCTTTACACGCCGCTACAGGATGGTGGAAACAACCGGGTGCTTCACGTGCACGAGCACGCACAAATAGTTGACGCTCGAGCAATTGTGTAGTGTGACTGGTCAGCTCCTTAAATATGTACCATTATGGTACCTTTACACGCCGCTACAGAATGGTGGAAACAACCGGGTAGATGAGAGAAATGTATCTTCCACCGCCAAATCAACCCGAGGTATCGGCGTGTAAAGACGTTTGTTTCCACCCGTCACTTGAGGCACCTGTTTCAGAGCAGAGCTCGAAAACAGGTTGATTTCAAGGCGATGGTTACGGCCTGTATCGGTGTGTAAATAAGGAACAGGAGGGTTGTTTCGACTCCTTGCTATCTACCTGGGGCGTGACACAGGCACCGGGATACCGGGCCCCATCAGTGATCATTGGAGGAAGCTCCTGCGTTGCGATTGGTAGACGCTGCATAGGGTGGCATATTTAAGGAGCTGACCAGTCACACTGCACAATTGCTCGAGCGTCATGTATTAGTCTGACTCCAGTGCTGGCTACCCAATCATGATGTTATTGCTTTGTCCTATCAGCGTACGGAATTCTCGTAATCCACAATTGTGGCACGCCTATGTGTTGTCCCTGCTGCCTTTGTTCCGCCCATATTACCTTGTTATAGCGGCATGTAAATGAGGTAAGGTGCTCTACAGAAGGTAACTTGTGGCACCCGGCGGTGTATCCAGAGATAGATGTAACCTACTGTAGCGCACCTTGTTGCGGCGTGTAAAGGTGGTGCGGGTACCGTTTTCAACCGTTTGTGCGTGCTCGTGCACGTGAAGCACCCGGTTGTTTCCACCATCCTGTAGCGGCGTGTAAAGGTACCATTAAGGCTGGGTTCACATCATGGTGTGATCCGATCCAGGGCTGTCCACTGTGGACCGGACAGCCCCAGAACAGATCGACACACATAACCGGAGGGCCAAATACGCCCTCCGGTCCGGTGTGCAGCCGGACTCAGCTACTGCTGCTGATAAATCATGAACGCGGCTAACTCTTAACCCATAACAACTAACTCTTAACCCATAACAACTAACTCTTATGGCCACTTTACACGCGGCTACATTTCTAGCTTATCCACAGGTAACTTACTGGCTGCAGTGAAATTATGGAGACATGGTTCTATCTTGTTGCTGTGTACAAATGGAATAATGTCTCCATGATTTCACTGCAGCCAGTAAGTTACCTGTGGATAAGCTAGAAATGTAGCCGCGTGTAAAGTGGCCATTAATTCTTAACAACTAACTCTTAACCTTTAACAAGTAACGCATAACCCTTAACAACTAACTCTTAACAACTAACTCTTAACCCTTAGCCACTAACTCTTGACAACTAACTCTTAACCCTTAACAACTAACTCTTAACCCTTAACTAACTCTTAACCCTTAACAACTAACTCTTAACCCTTAGCAGCTAACTCTTAACCCTTAACAATAAACTCTTAAGGCCGGGTTCACATCGCAGTGTGATCCGATCCGGGGCTGTCCGCTGTGGACCGGACAGCCCCTGACCAGATCGACACACAGAACCGGAGGGCCAAAAAATGCCCTCCGGTCCGGTGTGCAGCCGGACTCAGCTACTGCTGCTGATAAATCATGACCGCGGCTCGCAGGGAGTGAGCCGTGGTCATGATCTGTCAGGAGAGGACAGCTCAGTGGCACTGAAGTTCAGCGCCGGCCGACGCTGAGCTTTAGCACCCGGCGTCCGGCTCCCGGATACCGCTCCGGTGCGATCCGGCGCCATAGACTCCCATGTTAGGGGGCGCCAGATCGCACTGGATCGGGAGGATTCGGGAGGATCAGCTTTTTTCCCCCGGACACAAAAATATTGCATGCAGCATTTTTGTGTGCGGAGAAAAAATGTGAATCCTCCCGGATTCTCCCGGACAGATGGAAACCGGATGGCAGATAGCTGCCATCCAGCTTTCATCCGGCCCCATAGTATCCTATCCGGGCTGATCCGGTTTACAATGGACAGCACCTGATTGGATTTAAACGTGATGTGAACCCGGCCTTACTCTTAACAACTAACTCTTAACCCATAACAACTAACACTTATCACTTAACAATTAACTCTCAACCCTTAACAACTAACTCTTAACAACTAACTCTTAACCCTAAACAACTAACTCTTAACCCTTAACAACTAACTCTTAACCACTAACTCTTAACAACTAACCCTTAACAACTAACCATTAACAACTAACTCTTAACCCTTAACAACTAACTCTTAACAAGTAACCCCTAACCCTTAATTAACCCCTAACCCCTCTGGAAGCAGAAATCACAATCACAGTCGATTTTATCGGTAGGTTCTTCACTGCACGGACTCATGTTCAAAGTTGGTCTTTCACTTGAATGACTGTCACTGAAAGATAGATCTATAGTCATTGATGATGTCGGTGCATCACTGAACTCACTGCTTGTCGTGGTCGATGGTCCAGCTGATGAATATGTTAGATAATCTATCTCAGACAGTGGACTGGTGTTCATGTTTGATGTAGGTTTTTCAAAAGACGGATTTTTTATTATGGTCGATGGTCCAGCTGGTGATAATTTGAGATAGCTTATCCCGGGCACTGGACTGGAGTTCATGGTTAATGGGGGTTCTTCACTGGACTGACTTTCACTGAACTGACTTGTCTTGATTGATGTAGATTCCTCCCTGGACATACTCATTTTCATGGTCGATTGTTCAGCAGGTGGTAATTTGTGATGAATTATCTCGGGCAGTGGTCTGGTGTTATATCTCTTATTATCTAGAAAAGGGCAGAAGTTAAGATTGAGCCCAACAATATCTAAGGTGATAAAGCTATATAAAAGAAGTGTTGGAATATGTGGAGAAGGAAGCATTTTCAATATGCGGTTCTATATATATCCTACATTGTTAGTATTTCTAGATAAATGGGCAATAAACATTGGCGTTACCACAAATGTTCACATATCTCTAAATGAAGATAACTGTCATGGGTGTGTCAGGAGGCATGGATGGGACTGTAGAGGTCACTCGCAGAGGGTCCCAGAGCTTGGCTAAACAGTCCACATCCTAAAGAAAAAATGTCTCTGTCGCTTTAAGAGGCATTTCCTTTTTAGTGAAAGGTGGAGGTCACTAGGACCCAGCTGATCCCTTGAGTTGTGTATATATTCCATTGACTCCCAGAATGCACTGCTGGTGATAGCTGTTCACTGATTGCTTCAGAGCTCTAAGCAGTCTTTCCTGGAGCCTGTTGGTTTGCTGTTTCGATCTGCTCAAGCTAAGTGTATATTTTACCTCTTTTTTGTTCCCAGGTGTGTTCCTTTAGTTGCTAGCCAGGCAGACTAGTGATCTTCCACTCTGAGCCCTGT
The DNA here is from genome assembly GCA_033576535.1 of Allobates femoralis. NCBI lineage: Eukaryota > Metazoa > Chordata > Amphibia > Anura > Aromobatidae > Allobates > Allobates femoralis. The sequence goes on along the minus strand of JARQOC010000004.1, from coordinate 414,896,894 downwards.
GTAGTGGTAGTCCATGGACAGTCAGGAAATAAGTTCTTGGCCGCGACAGTTTCGGTAACTGTATAGGGATGTTAGGGGAGCCAGGTGTCAGCGCTAGTTGTTCTAGGGGCGTTTTTGCCCTTAGCATCAGGTACTCCTTCCCCATCCCTCCTGTTGTTGTCCAGCACTGGGGGTTTCCCTACACCCAGCGTGACAACAACCTGATCTGACAATTGGTGTTAGGTTTTCAGATCCACTATACGAAGTCTGAAATGGAAATCAGGCTGAAAATCTAGTGAGGATAGATACTATCCACTCTCATTCCTGGAAACAGTAACTGATTTCCAATAATGTTTTTTCTTATCTTGCTGATAGAGAAATTTGAAGGCTTGGTTCTAGAAATAGGTGAATCAATTCAATGGAATATGAAAATTTAGCTGGGACAAGGTTGAAAACTAATTGTTACACTCACCGTTCTCTGGCCCTTCCCATAACTATCTTGCTGCCTCTGGTCTTCCAATGTGCTCTGTTTTCTTATGACTTTTATCTTCTTTTCTGGCCGGGTTTTCTGTACATTAACATACACACCGTAATGTGAAGTGTGATGCCCATCACTAATATGCATTGCCCCAGATGTGAGGACCTAATGGGGTGGCGCTAGTTTCATGTGAAGGAAGACCCAGCCGTAAGAAAGATAGATAGAAGCAAGAAGACAGAAGAGTCGCTGAAAGTCCAAGTGGTGGCAGGATCAGAACAAGGAGGGCGAAGGAGTACAAAATTATTATTTTTTAATCCCTTGATTATTCAATTTGCATTGAATTTATTTAATGCAAACTGAAATTCCTTCCCTGAATGAGCAAATTTGTCAAAATTGAATTATGTCAAATTTGCTCAGTTCTCATTCCCAAGCCTCTGTATGGTCATGTGGGTGATGCTGTTGTCCATCATATCTGAAGTTAAAGAGGTTGTCCACACTTCCGGTTCCGGCGCCGACATGAACAGCCGCGTTTAGCGAGGCTCCGGGTCCCGCCGCGGCAATCCAGCATAATCCAGCCCTCCTGAATATACACAGCCGCAACCCGCGATCAGATAACAGCCCGGGACTGCGAGGCACCCAGACGCAGACCGGGATGGACCGGTATGTGACAAAGAAGGGGGAGACGGGCCGGTCTCTCCCGCAGCACGAGGCTGCGACTAATGGCGCCCATGACCAGGGCGGGAGAGGTGAGCGGGACCGCAGCCCCGAGCGGGGAGATGATGCCCTGAGGGGGCCCAGCGCTGGCGAGGCGATGAACAACAACGGGGGGCAGCCAGGAAGATGCATGGGAGAGACCCCAAAAGGCAGTAGCAACAGCAACATAAGCCAGGAAGGTGACTGCCAGCAGGGACAGCAGGGGGATGGAAGGCACGTGCAGCCTGAAGCTGAAGCAGTGCAGAGAGATGAAACACAGGCAACACAGGCAACAGGAGGATGGGAATCACATCATCAGATAGACTATAAAATGTTGGCCAAAGAGCTGGCAATTCATATGGCTGAAGAATTTAAAACTGCAGTAGCTGACATGGTCAAAGTCAAGACCAAAGAACTCACAACAACAGTGGAGGATCATACACTTAGAATTAAAGAGACAGAAGCTAGAGTATGCTCTGCTGAAGATAGGATACTAGAACTTGAAGATCAGGTAGAGGCCCTACAAAAACGATCCGAGTATGCATTTTCAAGGATGGAGGATATTGAAAATAGGTCACGAAGGAGCAATCTTAAAATAGTGGGTCTCCCAGAATCTGTTCCAATGGGTCAGCTTGAAGAAATCTTTGAAGTGGACCTTCCTAAAGCTTTAGGAGTAATGCACAGATGTAAAACAGAAAGAACTCACAGACTTGGGCCACCTAAAGAGCCTATACCAACTTCAACAGGCGACACCAGAAGCACTCCCTCTAAGAGAAATGTTAATGGTAATAATAAACCGAGACACGCCATCGCTAAATTTCTGAATCACAGGTATAAGGAAGAGATCCTGAGAGCATATAAGGCCAGAAGGCACCCTCTGACACTATATGGCCATAAAATTTTGGTATTTGCGGACTACTCGGTGGAAGTTACTCGCCGCAGAAGAGCCTTTAGTGAGGCCTGCTCCTTACTCTACAAAAGAAATGTGCGATTTCAGCTAAATTTTCCTGCTATCCTGAGATTTACATCGAGAGAGGGTGCACCAATGACATTCACGGACCCAGGGGAAGCAATGAAGGAGATATTAGAGAACACTCGTTCACCGAGAGCTGTGACCCCACCGAGTGCACCCACGGACAAACTGCCAAAAGCATCGGTACCAGAGATGGAATCGGAGGAAGACCGTGACTCTGTCAGATCTTACAGATTGCGTTCGGCAGTCACGAATGAAAATTCATCATCCAGTAATGGGACTCCTAAACAACAACGTCAAACAGGAAATCGCTGGCACAAGAAGAAATGATGCGGTAGAAACTGTATACAGTAATGGACATGTTTAAGAACTATCTAAAGAATTGGCAAACTGGACACTTTCTATCCAGCAGACCAAACTTAGTGACCTTGAGACGACATTGATTCATTATTCAGCACTACGATGTTTGGGAGACATTTTGATTCTCGACGACAGTCCGAAACCCTTGGACATACTTGGCCCTTTCCTTTTCTCCCCCCCCCTTTTTTTTTTTTTATTTTTTATCCATTTAAATCCCTGTGTTTATTGTTTGTCTGCTTTTGTTTTTGCTCTCTCTCCCCCTCCCACTTGTTTTTTTTTTTTTTTTTTTTTTACAGCATTTATGTACCAGCAACGGGAAGAAAACAGAAGGCATGATGGAAACCGTTTCAACAGGAGCACTCCAATCTGCACAAGATATCATAAGTGACAAACTTTATGGACCCTTATTGTTTGTGTGGGGGATGGTGGGGGGGGGGGAACGGACTGGGGGTACTTTTGGAAAAGGGAAAACAGTTATTTCTCTTCAAGCAGAGTTTGGGGAGTCCTCATATGTTTTAAAAAAGATAGTTGTGTGTTGTTTGTAATAACCAGAATCCCCCTAAGGGGCCTCGAACCCAGTGTTACTTGTATGGAGATTCTAAACATAGTTAGGTGGCGATGACTACAACCAGAAATATGGTGAAGGGGCGGTTAGTCAATGAAGAATTAGGAAAACTAAGGGCATATGTTAAAACATGAATATGCAATTAATAATCTGCTGGTTGTCGTGGCGGGATGGGACGTCCGCATATGGGTTGTATTGAAGGGAAGAAGAGAAGTCAAATATAAGGATAGAAAAGGAGAAGAAGTGGACAGTACCATGAGGGAAAAATTGGGGAAAGGGAAGATACCTAGAGTTAGCAACAACAGCTTAAAGGAACATCAACACCACACTTGGGAATCTTATACCATTATAGAGAGGAAGATGCGGGAAAAAGAGATAGTGGAACGTATGGAGTACTATTTACCAGAAAATTACCAAGATAACAGCCACGATGGTTAGGTGGGTCTCCTGGAATGTAAAGGGTATGCGCTCCCCGACAAAGCGCATGATGATTTTGCGGCATCTTAAGAGACTCCGCACAGATATTGCCTTGCTCCAGGAGACCCACTTGACGTCTGAAGACTTTTTCAGATTAAAGAAGTTGTGGGTGGGGGAGATTTATGGATCGGGAGCGGTTGAGAAGAAGGCTGGTGTTTTAATTTTGATTCATAGATCTTTACCACACAAAATCCTGTCCACACAGGTAGATAATGGAGGCAGGATAATACAGATGACCATACAGATTCAGAAAGACATATTTTCTGTATACAATATCTATGCGCCAAACACTAATCAAAAGACATTCTTCCGGGAACTGCAAACTAGACTCTTAGCGGATGAGGGACACAACAGGATAGTGGGTGGCGATTTCAATATGGTACTAAACCAGGAGGAAGATAGGAGACATTCGTCACCTTTGATAGGGAGAGATCAGCCGCCAACAAGACTACGCACAGAAAATTTTCTTGAATCTATTTTTACAGTGGCGAATATGACGGATGCATGGAGGACGGTACATCCTCTAGACAGAGAGTACACCCAATTTTCCCACCCCCATGGGTCTTGGTCCAGAATAGACATGTTCTTTACTACTCCTGCTATACTACAAAGGCTAATCGAAATCAAAATTGAGGATATGGTGATTTCTGACCATGGCCCATTGGTGATGGAGTCCAAAGACACCTATGAGAAAGGATCAGATTATCTATGGAGGTTCCCAGACACGTTTACTAAAGATGAAAATTTTGTTTCCCTCCTCAGAGAATGGTGGTCGGCTTACTCGAGAGACAACGAAACGCATCGCTCTGATCCGGGCTTATTCTGGGAAGCAGCGAAGGCGGTACTGAGGGTAATGTAATGTCTTACAGCATGGGGATGAAAAAATAAATAAAAGAGCAATTTGTAAAAGCTAGCCTGGAAGTCAGAAATGCCTACTCTAAATATAAAACCACGATGGCTGGCCCTGATAAAGAGACCTGGCAGCTAGCCATAGAAGCATTTGATATGTGGGCAAGACGTAGAGAAACTATCTATAAAAGTAGACTGGAACTTAGTCTCCATAAATTCGGTGATAAAGCCGGTAGATTACTGGCACGGCTATCCCGGGGTAATCAGATCTCACCTCCCATCCAAAAAATAATAGACAATAGAGGTAACACGTGGACCAATCCTAGAGATATTAATCAGGCATTGGGAAAATTCTATGCTTCCCTGTATTCAGATAGATACATAGATCAGCCCTGTGCAGTTAAAATCATGGTCTTAAAGGGAATCCCATTCACATTTCCAGGTTGCAGACATTGAGGGTGAGAATAGGACCCAGTATTAGTGAAAGAACTCTGTAAACAGTTACTGGGCTTATGATTTCATGGCTATGACATCAACTAATGCTTTCACATTTATCTTTTAGACCAGGGCCAGCTTTCAGTAGCTGTATAAATATTTCTTTGTTTATTATTATATAATGCAATAAATTCACACAGCCATTTTGGCATTCCCTTTAAAGAAATAATGTGGTGTGCAGCTGATCTATCTATTGGTAAGTGTTCACATATTTTTTGAAGCTTGCACCCACAATAAGAGGTGTGCGCCCATACTGTAATATATATAGTTATTTATCTTTGGAGCAGCACCCCGCCCAGTGACTAATGTGAGAACATTCACACAGGTGTTACACACTCCCTTTAAAAGCAGGGTTTTAACATAGTCTTGACACATTCCCTTTAAGACCATGATTTTAACTGCACAGGGCATTTTCCCATTCACATTTCCAGGTTGCAGACATTGAGGGTGAGAATAGGACCCAGTATTAGTGAAAGAACTCTGTAAACAGTTACTGGGCTTATGATTTCATGGCTATGACATCAACTAATGCTTTCACATTTATCTTTTAGACCAGGGCCAGCTTTCAGTAGCTGTATAAATATTTCTTTGTTTCTTATTATATATAACTGGCTTCCCTAAAAATAATTGTCAGCGACTATCTTTGTAAGTTCACTATTTTGAAGCTTCACCCCTAAGTGTCCATACTTAAAATAGTTTTTTTTGGGCGACCCCCTAAATGTAAACATCCACGGTCTCCCCTTTAAATCAGGTTTCAACTTGAACTATAGACCATATTATGAAGGGCATTACCATTACGTTTCAGTTTCAGCTTGAGTAAAATGGCCAGTTTATTAAAGAGCCTTTCATCTGTAAATATTTTGTTTATTATCAATAATTACACTCTTTTGCGCCCTTTAAAAAATTTGTTCTTATTTCTATTGATAATGTCACATATTTTAACTTGCAAATATAGGTTAGCTATCTGATATATATATTTTTATTTTGGAGCAGCCCCTGAAATGAACATTAAGGTGTCCCTCCCTTTAAATTAGGTTTTAACTAGCTGCACCACCCCTTTAAGAGAATTTACACAACAGTTTCCATCCTTTAAAGGTTTTACATAGGTGAAATCCCTTATAGAAGAAACTGAAAAGATTTGCTTAATTTCATGTAGAATCATGTAATTTACTTTAGACAGCACTCTAACTTGTTATGATTTCTTGTTTATAAATCAATAATTCACATATCCATTTGCCATGCCATTAAAGAATAAGTGTTCATTTTTTTGTATTTCATATTTTTTAGCTTCCCACAATAATGTCCTCAAGAATAATTGTTATTATCTTTGGGACACCTGCCAGTACTAATTGATTAAGTGTACACACTAAAAGAGGGTTGTAACATATTTGAAATTCTTTAACCTGTTTTAACGCACAGGCATTTTCCCATACATTCAGTTCAACAGTGTAAATGCCCAGTATGTAAAAACTTGTAAACATTACTGGCTTAGATCCATGGTTACATCAACAATGCTTTCCATTTATTTTGCCAGGGCAGCTTTTAGTATAAAATTTTTGTTTATATTAAAATTGCAATATTATGCCTATTTCATCTTAATAATAATGTGTTCATATTATCTTGTAAGTCACATTTTAAGTGCCAAAAGTTGTTTTCGCATAATTAATAATATATATTTCTTTGGCCACCCGCATGATAATGTTGAGACTTCATAAGGTGTTACACATACTTTTAAGCTGTCAAATATTGCACTCCTTTTAATCATATTTATTGCAGACATCATCCAGGGCAATGAGTGAAAAAACGAGTAAACTCTAAACTGGTTAACATATCTTACATTTCTTAACATATTTTAACCGTCGCATTTCCATTAATCGGCACTTAGTAGTATAAAATATTATTTTAAATCTAAAAATTAACGTGATCATCTACATTCATTTAATAATTTTTGCAGCCATCATTTTGTAAGTATTCATTTTTTTTTAAACTTGCACACAATACCAGTCGCCATACTTAAATATAATTGTTTCACTGATCTTATGCAGTTAATGTTTGAACATTCCGTTAAACTTAAACATGATTTAAAAGTATTTCATTACACAGCCAGTGAAATGGAGAGATTACCATATTCAAATGACTCTTAAAGAGGTTAGCTAATTTGAACATCTTAACTTTCATTTTATTTGACAGGCATTTCATAAAATTTTCCATTTCTTTTAGTGGCAATTAAATTAAAAATTTTGTTCATTAATATATGTTTCACTGACATCTATATCTTTCAATATTTTTTGAAGCTGCCACATAGGTGTAATATTTTTTTTTTTATTTCCAAATTAAGGCGCCCTTAATAATTAAATATTTCTTGAGACACTGTAATTGTTAAATTTAAGGTTTACCAATCTTCACCTTTATAACTATTTAAATCCCTTTAGCACCATCTTAAAGAGGACATTCAACAGTTCGTTAGCACTTGTAAAACTAGGGTTTGAATATAGTCTAACATTCACCTTTATTTTTACGCAGTTTCTAACATATTCTTTCTTATTTATAGAAAAATCCAGCATTTCATAACTTATAAAATAATGTTGTGTTTATATTATATGAAAATTTCACTATTTTAACGCACCTATAAGAAAATTTGTGTTCTTATATATATGTTAATTTGAACGCCTTGCACTTAAAAAATAGGTGGCATACTCATTAAAGTTAGTTTTTTTGAGCGCACCCTAATGATTACCAGTGTATTTCTTAAATTGGGTTCACATTGAGTGAAAGCATACCAGTTAGACATCTTTAAAGCAAGGGCTTTTTCATGTCATCACTTTAAGTCATTTACAGGCATTATAAATATTATATGAAACAAATGATCTAAATATGTGTTCAGCTATACTATAAGTCAATTTTTTAGTGCCACATAATTCTTTATAAATATCGAAGCATCCTAAGAATAAGGTGCACTTTAAGAGGTTACATATTTGACCACCAAGGATTAATGGTTTCTCACATCATCATGTGAAAAGACGTTTATAAACAGTACTGTTACATCTTCATACAGCTTTCCATTTCTTGCAGAGTAAGCGATAATCTGTATATTAGCTAATCACAGCATATCTTTAATTTGAGCATTAGTTAATATTTGTTAAAATCACAATACAGCTTTTTAGGCCATGACTAATTGATCATTACTTAGAGGTTCGCTTTTTATATTAGCACACCCATCTTTGGACACAAGGTGTAACCCTTAAAGAACAGTACTTTTACATATTTAATACATTTTCCATTGCAGCTTAGTGAATATTTGTTTTACATAGCTTGTCCTAAAATTTATATCTTTGAGCACTTGAGCTGAAATAAGTTATTTTAAATAACTTGCATCCTTAATATGATTAGTTACATGTAAGTTATTACTTGCACCAAACTATTATTAAGTATTCTTACACACAGATATGAGAACAGTTTAAATCTTTAAAGTTACAGCTACATCAATATTTACAGCTTTCCCATTCAGTGCGAATACTAAAACCGATTACTTGAATGGTATTCTATAAGCTTCACATTTCTTAAATTTTAAACTTGTCTATTAGAATTCACACAGCTTTCATCCCAAGAATGTGTAGCTGACATCTTAATCATATTTTGAAGCTTCCACAATAAGTGCGCATAGTAATATATAGTTATACTTGAAGCCCTGCTATTGATTCAGGTTTACACCTAAGCTTTAACATATCTTAACATCCCTTTAAGCCATATTTATCAAGATTTCATTCATCCATTGCACTGGAAATAAGATAGTGAGACTCTTAAAGTTATGTTTATTCAGCTATGACCACAATAATTTTATTTCTTTGACAGCACCCCAAACTAAATTGGACTTAAGAATAATGTTACGTTAATTGGTTGCACATTTTTGACTTCCCAAGTTGCCCATATTATATAATTATTGAGCACCCGCAGTGACTATGTAACATTACAAGGTTACATCCCTTTAAACAGTTTACATATCTTGACCATGCCTTTAGACAATTTAACTGCATTTCATTCACTCCAGTGCACTTAGAAGCCATATTAGACTGTAAGTTGCTTATGATCTGCACACAATAATGTTCATATTTTAAAGCACTTATACTATAATCTGTCTATATATGATAATTCACCAGCTTTGCATCCTTAAAAAAAGGTTATATCTACATTGTGTCACATTTTTTTAATGACCAATAATGCATGAATTTTATTACTTCCAGGGCAACATGAGGGTAGAAAACCCATATTAAAACTTTAACAGTACTGGCATATTTATGGCTATACATAATATGTTTCACTTTTTTTGACCAGGGCACTTTCAGTAGTGTATAAATATTTCTTTGTTTTTTTATTAATGAAAAATTACACACATTTTGGATCTTAAAAAATTGGTGTCATACTTTATTAAGTTTCAAATTTAAGTTGACCACAATAAAGTGTGCGCCCATTGTATATATTGTTATTTTTTTTGACAGCACCCCGCAGACAATGTAGAACATTCCAGTTCCATCCCTTAAAAGCAGGGTTTTAACAGCTGACATTTTTAAGACATATTTTAACCAAGATCATCACTTTGGTTGCAACATAGTGGATAGACCCGATTGTGAAAAACTGTAAGTATGGGTTATGAATGGCTTAAATAACTAATGCCACTTATCTTACTGCCGCTTCATGCTGTTAATATCTTTTTTCTTATTATATAATGCAATAATCCACACCCATTTGGCATTTCCTTTAAAGAAATAAGGTGCACTGACATCTATTGGAAGTGTCATTTTTTTGAAGCTCAATAAGGTGTCCCATATGTTTAAAGTATTTTTTAGCACACCCGCCAGTGACTATAAACTCCACAGTGTTACCACTCCTTTACAGGTTAACATAGCGAACATTCCTAGACCTGTAACAGGGCTTCCCTTCTTCGGCATGGTGGCCAGTATTTGCGAAACGACTGTTTGATTTCAGTAAAACTAATTTACTTTTCTTAGACCAGCCCTTCAGTAGCTATAATTCTTTGTTTTATTATTAATGCAAATTAACCCATTTTCATCCCTTAAGAATAATGTGTTCACGTCTATTATGAAGTGTTCAATATTTTAACTTCACCCAATAAAGTTGCCCACGTAATAATATATTTATCTGGAGAGACCCAGAATTGAATTCACAAGTGAAACCCAAAGCAGGGTTTAACATAGCTGACACATCCCTTTAGACAGATTTTAACTGACAGGGCATTTTCCCATCACATCAGGTTGCAGACATTGAGGGTGAGAATAGGACCCAGTATTAGTGAAAGAACTCTGTAAACAGTTACTGGGCTTTATTTCATGGATGATTTCATGGCTATGACATCAACTAATGCTTTCACATTTATCTTTTAGACCAGGGCCAGCTTTCAGTAGCTGTATAAATATTTCTTTGTTTCTTATTATATAATGCAATAAATTCACACAGCCATTTTGGCATTCCCTTTAAAGAAATAATGTGGTGTGCAGCTGATCTATCTATTGGTAAGTGTTCACATATTTTTTGAAGCTTGCACCCACAATAAGAGGTGTGCGCCCATACTGTAATATATATAGTTATTTATCTTTGGAGCAGCACCCCGCCCAGTGACTAATGTGAGAACATTCACACAGGTGTTACACACTCCCTTTAAAAGCAGGGTTTTAACATAGTCTTGACACATTCCCTTTAAGACCATGATTTTAACTGCACAGGGCATTTTCCCATTCACATTTCCAGGTTGCAGACATTGAGGGTGAGAATAGGACCCAGTATTAGTGAAAGAACTCTGTAAACAGTTACTGGGCTTATGATTTCATGGCTATGATTTCATGGCTATGACATCAACTAATGCTTTCACATTTATCTTTTAGACCAGGGCCAGCTTTCAGTAGCTGTATAAATATTTCTTTGTTTCTTATTATATAATGCAATAAATTCACACAGCCATTTTGGCATTCCCTTTAAAGAAATAATGTGGTGTGCAGCTGATCTATCTATTGGTAAGTGTTCACATATTTTTTGAAGCTTGCACCCACAATAAGAGGTGTGCGCCCATACTGTAATATATATAGTTATTTATCTTTGGAGCAGCACCCCGCCCAGTGACTAATGTGAAACATTCACACAGGTGTTACACACTCCCTTTAAAAGCAGGGTTTTAACATAGTCTTGACACATTCCCTTTAAGACCATGATTTTAACTGCACAGGGCATTTTCCCATTCACATTTCCAGGTTGCAGACATTGAGGGTGAGAATAGGACCCAGTATTAGTGAAAGAACTCTGTAAACAGTTACTGGGCTTATGATTTCATGGCTATGACATCAACTAATGCTCTCACATTTATCTTTTAGACCAGGGCCAGCTTTCAGTAGCTGTATAAATATTTCATTGTTTCTTATTATATAATGCAATAAATTCACACAGCCATTTTGGCATTCCCTTTAAAGAAATAATGTGGTGTGCAGCTGATCTATCTATTGGTAAGTGTTTATCTTCTAGACTTGATCATGGGCCTCTACGACCCCTCCACTAGCACCTCAAAACTCAATATAGAGTGCACGCCATTTACTAAAGCAATACAGCTATACTACCTAGCCATCCAGCTCAGCTATACCACCTAGCCAGCCAGGTCAGCTATACCACCTAGCCAGCCAGGTCAACTATGTCACCAAACCAGCCAGGTCAGCTATATCACCTAGCCATCCAGGTCAGCTACACCACCTAGCCAGCCAGGTCAGCTATACCACCTAACCAGCCAGGTCAGCTATATCACCTGGCCAGCCAAATCAGCCACACCGCCGAGCCAGCCAGGTCAGCTATACCACCTAGCCAGCTAGGTCAGCTATGCCACCTAGCCAGCCAGGTCAGCTAGATCAGCTATGCCACCTAGCCAGCCAGGTCAGCTATACCACCTAGCCAGCCAGGTCAGCTATACCACCTAGACAGCCAGGTCAGCTATACCACCTAGACAGCCAGGTCAGCTATACCACCTAGTATAATGGACTGAGGCACACTGATGTGCACAAGTAAGGGTTCTACTCCTTTCAAATCTTCAAAAGTTAGGATACATGGCACAAAATCTGTTTTTTCTATATGCTTTATATTGGCAGCAAGTCAAAGAAAATATGTGTATGTGCAACGTTTCAGACTTACTTGGCCTTATTCATACACAAAATATTTTTCCTTTTTCTTTGAAGAATTGCCAGTTGATCTAAGAAAATTAGGATACACCACAAGTGGTGGATATGGCGCAATGGAGTTCGCACCTTCACACTGAATGACTTGCTGCCAATAAAAAGCATATAAAAAAAAACAGATTTTGTGCCAAGTAACCTAATTTTTGCAGCTATACCACCTAGATAGCCAGATTGGCTACACCACCTAGCCAGCCAGGTCAGCCATACTGACTAGCCAGCCAGGTCAGCTATACCACCTAGCCAGCCAGGTCAGCTATACCACGTAACCAGCCAGGTCAGCTATACCACCTAATTAGCCAGATTGCCTATACCACCTAGCCAGCCAGGTCAGCTATACCGCCTAGCCAGTCAGGTCAGCTATACCACCTAAACCAGCCAGGTCAGCTATACCGCTTAGCCAGGCAGGTCAGCTATACTGCCTCGCTAGCCAGGTCAGCTATACCATATAGCAAGCCAGGTCAGCTATACCACCTAGTATAATGGACTGAGGCACACTGATGTGCACAAGTAAGGGTTCTACTCCTTTCAAATCTTCAAAAGTTAGGATACATGGCACAAAATCTGTTTTTTCTATATGCTTTATATTGGCAGAAAGTCAAAGAAAATACGTGTATGTGCAACGTTTCAGACTTACTTGGCCTTATTCATACACAAAATATATTTCCTTTTTCTTTGAAGAATTGCCAGTTGATCAAAAAAAATTAGGATACACCACAAGTGGTGGAAATGGCGTTCACACCTTCACACTGCCTGACTTGCTGCCAATAAAAAGCATATAAAAAACAGATTTTGTGCCAAGTAACCTAATTTTTGCAGCTATACCACCTAGATAGCCAGACTGGCTATACCACCTAGCCAGCCAGGTCAGCTATACCACCTAACCAGCCAGGTCAGCTATACCACCTAGCCAGCCAGGTCAGCTATATCACCTAGCCAGCCAGGTCAGCTATACCACCTAGCCAGCCAGGTCAGCTATACCATCTAGCCAGCCAGGTCAGCTATACCACCTAGCCAGCCAGGTCAGTTATACCACCTAGTCAGCCAGGTCAGCTATACCGCCTATCCAGCCAGGTCAGCTATACAACCGAGCCAGCCAAAAAAAAAAATTAGCTTTTCTCACCATTTTCCGAAACTAGTAGCGGCTTATTTTTTTGTGCCCTAAGCTGTTGTTTTTGTTGATACTAATCTTGAGTAGATATAATGTTTTTTCCCTTTCTAATTGCATTTTATTGTAATGTTGTATGGTAAAAGATCCCCGGTATAATCCCCCCCACATATTATCATTGCTTTGTAATAATTCACTTACTGTTATTTTCTGGCCTATTCCACCGTCTATGGATGTCGCCGAACAGATGCACCAGTTCCTGATGAGTCAAAATTTCTCACTTATCAAAGGAGTTTAGTATAGAATTTCTCCACCGGTCACAATAAGTGAGTAGATGTTACAGTGCTGCGCTAGATGCACAACTCACAGGACAATTAGTCCCAAAAATAATCCACAAATGGAAAACAAAATACTAGCACAAGCGATGTCGCTCCACAAGAGCCAAAAGTAGAGACTGCACTGGTCAGGGACTACTGAGAAATGGCACTGATGTGTCTGTGTACTGGGTATACTTAGAACTAGGGGCATTGTGATGTCATCACAGCAGCGCCGTGGTAACGGAATTGTCAGCTGCCGGTCATGTTTATGTCCCAGATGTTTACAGTCAGACCCTCTGAATATCTACAAGGGCAACAAACCCTGAGGGTATAGATATAAACACATCTACCAACACATTCAACCCAAAGTACAGGGTGGGCCATTTATATGGGTGCATCTAAATAAAATGGGAATGGTTGGTGATATCAACTTCCTGTTTGTGGCACATCAGTATATGGGAGAGGGAAAACTTTTCCAGATGGGTGGTGACCATAGCGACCATTTTGAAGTCGGCCATTTTGGATCCAACTTTATGTTTTTCAATGGGAAAAGGGTCATGTGACACATCAAACTTATTGAGAATTTCATCAAAAAAAAACAATGGTGTGCTTGGTTTTAACATAACTTTATGATTTCAGGAGTTATTTACAAGTTTATGACCACTTATATAAAATGTGTTCAAAGTGCTGCCCATTGTGTTGGATTGTTGATGCAACCCTCTTCTCCCACTGTTGACACACTGATAGCAACACCGCAGAAGAAATGCTAGGACAGGCTTCCAGTATCCATTCTTTCAGATGCTGCACATCTCGTATCTTCACAGCATAGACCATTGTTTTCAGATGAGTGATGAGACAAATGTGAATGGTGAAGTTAACAAAAAAAAACACCACTCTTGGTCTGACACTAACCCACAGTGGATAGATCCCTCCAAGACTGCTGGAACACAAACATTGATGGTATGGTGTGGTATATGGGGTACAAAGATAGTGGGGCCATTCTTCATCAATGGAAACCTCAATGCCACTGGATATCTGACATTGCTACATGATTCACATATCCAGTGGCATTGAGGTTTCCATTTAATCATTTTACTACTTTCCTTAGATGCTATATTCCTAGCAGTGCTCCCTGAGTACATCCTCATGCACCCTGGAGTGCCTTGGAACAATTTCTGACATAGAGGTATTGACCTTATTTAAAGAGAACCCATCCCCATGAAAATGCAGTGCGATCTGCAGGCCCCATGCTATAGAGCAGGGGGAATGAAGTAGACTGATATATAGTTTTCTGAGAAAAGATTCAGTATAATCTGTGATTTCACCATTTAAACCCCTGCTCTTTCTGGGATTTTAGGTCCAGTGGGCGGTCTTATCAGTGACTGACAGCTATCCTTCCAAACCAGCCAGGTCAGCTATACCACCTAACCAGCCAGGTCAGCTATACCGCCTAGCCAGCCAGGTCAGCTATACCACCTAGTTAGCCAAAAAAAATGAAATAGCTTTTCTCACCATTTTCCGAAACTAGTAGCATTTTCATTTTTTGGGATCTGGGGATAAGTGACGTCTTATTTTTTTGTGCCCTAAGCTATTGTTTTTATTGATACTAATTTTGAGTAGATACAGTATAATGTTTTGATCATCTCTAATTGCATTTTATCGTAATGTTGTACAGTAAAGGATCCCCGGTATAATCCCCCACACATGATCATTACTTTGTAATTATTCACTTACTGTAATTTTCTGGCCTACTCCACCGTCTATGGATGTCGCCGAACAGATGCACCAGTTCCTGATGAGTCAAAATGTCTCACTTATCAAAGGAGTTTAGTATAGAATTTCTCCACCGGTCACAATAAGTGAGTAGATGTTACAGCGCTGCGCTAGACGCACAACTCACAGGACAAAAAGTCCCAAAAATAATCCACAAATGGAAAACAAAATACTAGCAAAAGCGATGTCGCTCCACAAGAGCCAAACAGTAGAGACTGCACTTGTCAGTGTCTACTGAGAAATGGCACTGATATGTCTGTGTACTGGGTATACTTAGAACTAGGGGCATTGTGATGTCATCACAGCAGCGCCGTGGTAACGGAATTGTCAGCTGCCGGTCATGTTTATGTCCCAGATGTTTACAGTCAGACCTTCTGAATATCTACAAGGGCAACAAACCCTGAGGATATAGATATGGACACATCTACCAACACATTCCACCCAATGTACAGGGTGGGCCATTTATATGGGTGCACCTAAATCAAATGGGAATGGTTGGTGATATCAACTTTATTTTTTCAATGGGAAGAGGGTCATGTGACACATGAAACGTATTGAGAATTTCATAAGAAAAACAATGGTGTTCTTGGTTTTAGCATAACTTTATTATTTCAGGAGTTGTTTATGACTACTTATATAAAATGTGTTCAAAGTGCTGCCCATTGTGTTGGATTGTCAATGCAACCTTCTTCTCCCACAGTTGACACACTGATAGCAACACTGCAGAGGAAATGCTAGCACAGGCTTCCAATATCCGTTGTTTCAGATGCTGCACATCTCGTATCTTCACAGCATAGACAATTGTTTTCAGATGAGTAATGAGACAAATGTAAATGGTGAAGTTAACAAACGAAATCACCACTCTTGGTCTGACACTAACCCACAGTGGATAGATCCCTCCAAGACTGCTGGAACACAAACATTGATGGTATGGTGTGGTATATGGGGTACAAAGATAGTGGGGCTATTCTTCATCAATGGAAACCTCAATGCCACTGGATATCTGACATTGCTACATGATTCACATATCCAGTGGCATTGAGGTTTTCATTTAATCATTTTACTACTTTCCTTAGATGCTATATACTTAGCAGTGCTCCTTGAGTACATCCTCATGCACCCTGGAGTGCCTTGGAACAATTTCTGACATAGAGGTATTGACCTTATTTAAAGAGAACCCATCCCCATGAAAATGCAGTGCGATCTGCAGGCCCCATGCTATAGAGCAGGGGAATGGAGTAGACTGATATATAGTTTTGTGAAAAAAGATTCAGTATAATCTGTGATTTCACCATTTAAACCCCTGCTCTTTCTGGGATTTTAGGTCCAGTGGGCGGTCCTATCAGTGACTGACAGCTATCCTTCCAAACCAGCCAGGTCAGCTATACCACCTAACCAGCCAGGTCAGCTTTACCGCCTAGCCAGCCAGGTCAGCTATACCAGCTAGTTAGCCAAAAATAATGAAATAGCTTTTCTCACCATTTTCCGAAACTAGTAGCATTTTCATTTTTTGGGATCTGGGGAGAGTGACATCTTATTTATTGTGCCCTAAGCTGTTGTTTTTATTGATCCTAATTTTGAGTAGATACAGTATAATGTTTTGATCATCTCTAATTGCATTTTATCATAATGTTGTACAGTAAAGGATCCCCGGTATAATCCCCCACATATGATCATTACTTTGTAATTATTCACTTACTGTAATTTTCTGGCCTATTCCACCGTCTATGGATGTCGCCGAACAGATGCACCAGTTCCTGATGAGTCAAAATTTCTCACTTATCAAAGGAGTTTAGTATAGAATTTCTCCATCGGTCACAATAAGTGAGTAGATGTTACAGCGCTGCGCTAGACGCACAACTCACAGGACAAAAATCCTAAAAATAAAACACAAATGGAAAACAAAATACTAGCACAAGCGATGTCGCTCCACAAGAGCCAAACAGTAGAGACTGCACTGGTCAGTGTCTACTGAGAAATGGCACTGATGTGTCTGTGCACTGGGTATACTTAGAACTAGGGGCATTGTGATATCATCACAGCAGCGCCGTGGTAACAGAATTGTCAGCTGCCGGTCATGTTTATGTCCCAGATGTTTACAGTCAGACCTTTTGAATATCTACAAGGGCAACAAACCCTGAGGGTATAGATATGGACACATCTACCAACACATTCCACTCAATGTACAGGGTGGGCCATTTATATGGGTGCACCTAAATCAAATGGGAATGGTTGGTGATATCAACTTTATTTTTTTCAATGGGAAGAGGGTCATGTGACACATGAAACGTATTGAGAATTTCATAAGAAAAACAATGGTGTGCTTGGTTTTAGCATAACTTTATTATTTCAGGAGTTGTTTATGACTACTTATATAAAATGTGTTCAAAGTGCTGCCCATTGTGTTGGATTGTCAATGCAACCCTCTTCTCTTCTCCCACTCTACACTCTGATAGCAACACCGCAGAAGAAATGCTAGCACAGGCTTCCAGTATCCGTTGTTTCAGATGCTGCACATCTCGTATCTTCACAGCATAGACAATTGTTTTCAGATGAGTGATGAGACAAATGTGAATGATGAAGTTAACAAACAAAACCACCACTATTGGTCTGACACTAACCCACAGTGGATAGATCCCTCCAAGACTGCTGGAACACAAACATTGATGGTATGGTGTGGTATACAGGGTACAAAGATAGTGGGGCCATCCTTCATCAATAGAAACCTCAATGCCACTGGATATCTGACATTGCTACATGATTCACATATCCAGTGGCATTGAGGTTTCCATTTAATCATTTTACTACTTTCCTTAGATGCTATATTCTTAGCAGTGCTCCCTGAGTACATCCTCATGCACCCTGGAGTGCCTTGGAACAATTTCTGACATAGAGGTATTGACCTTATTTAAAGAGAACCCATCCCCATGAAAATGCAGTGCGATCTGCAGGCCCCATGCTATAGAGCAGGGGGAATGGAGTAGACTGATATATAGTTTTGTGAGAAAAGATTCAGTATAAT
Organism: Allobates femoralis; assembly: GCA_033576535.1. Classification (NCBI taxonomy): domain Eukaryota; kingdom Metazoa; phylum Chordata; class Amphibia; order Anura; family Aromobatidae; genus Allobates; species Allobates femoralis. The sequence goes on along the minus strand of JARQOC010000004.1, from coordinate 414,878,582 downwards.
CTGTGATTTCACCATTTAAACCCCTGTTCTTTCTGGGATTTTAGGTCCAGTGGGCGGTCCTATCAGTGACTGACAGCTATCCTTCCAAACCAGCCAGGTCAGCTATACCACCTAACCAGCCAGGTCAGCTATACCGCCTAGCCAGCCAGGTCAGCTATACCACCTAGTTAGCCTAGTCAGTTATACCACCTAGCCAGCCAGGTCAGCTATACCGCCTAGCCAGTCAGGTCAGCTATACCACCTAACCAGCCAGGTCAGCTATACCACCTAGTTAGCCAAAAAAAAAATGAAATAGCTTTTCTCACCATTTTCCGAAACTAGTAGCATTTTCATTTTTTGGGATCTGGGGCTAAGTGACGTCTTATTTTTTGTGCCCTAAGCTGTTGTTTTCATTGATACTAATTTTGAGTATATACAGTATAATGTTTTGATCATCTCTAATTGCATATTATTGTAATGTTGTACAGTAAAGGATCCCCGGTATAATCCCCACACATTATCCTTACTTTGTAATTATTCACTTACTGTAAACTTCTGGCCTATTCCACCGTCTATGGATGTCGCCGAACAGATGCACCAGTTCCTGATGAGTCAAAATTTCTCACTTATCAAACGAGTTTAGTATAGAATTTCTCCACCGGTCACAATAAGTGAGTAGATGTTACTGCGCTGCGCTAGACGCACAACTCACAGGACAAAAAGTCCCAAAAATAATCCACAAATGGAAAACAAAATACTAGCACAAGCGATGTCGCTCCACAAGAGCCAAACAGTAGAGACTGCACTTGTCAGTGTCTACTGAGAAATGGCACTGATATGTCTGTGTACTGGGTATACTTAGAACTAGGGGCATTGTGATGTCATCACAGCAGCACCGTGGTAACGGAATTGTCAGCTGCCGGTCATGCTTATGTCCCAGATGTTTACTGTCAGACCTTCTGAATATCTACAAGGGCAACAATCCCTGAGGATATAGATATGGACACATCTACCAACACATTCCACCCAATGTACAGGGTGGGCCATTTATATGGGTGCACCTAAATCAAATGGGAATGGTTGGTGATATCAACTTTATTTTTTTCAGTGGGAAGAGGGTCATGTGACACATGAAACGTATTGAGAATTTCATAAGAAAAACAATGGTGTGCTTGGTTTTAGCATAACTTTATTATTTCAGGAGTTGTTTATGACTACTTATATAAAATGTGTTCAAAGTGCTGCCCATTGTGTTGGATTGCCAATGCAACCTTCTTCTCCCACAGTTGACACACTGATAGCAACACCGCAGAAGAAATGCTAGCACAGGCTTCCAATATCCGTTGTTTCAGATGCTGCACATTTCGTATCTTCACAGCATAGACAATTGTTTTCAGATGGGTGATGAGACAAATGTAAATGGTGAAGTTAACAAACAAAACCACCGCTATTGGTCTGACACCAACCACAGTGGATAGATCCCTCCAAGACTGCTGGAACACAAACATTGATGGTATGGTGTGGTATATGGGGTACAAAGATAGTGGGGCCATTCTTCATAAATGGAAACCTCAATGCCACTGGATATCTGACATTGCTACATGATTCACATATCCAGTGGCATTGAGGTTTTCATTTAATCATTTTACTACTTTCCTTAGATGCTATATACTTAGCAGTGCTCCTTGAGTACATCCTCATGCACCCTGGAGTGCCTTGGAACAATTTCTGACATAGAGGTATTGACCTTATTTAAAGAGAACCCATCCCCATGCAAATGCAGTGCGATCTGCAGGCCCCATGCTATAGAGCAGAGGGAATGGAGTAGACTGATATATAGTTTTGTGAGAAAAGATTCAGTATAATCTGTGATTTCACCATTTAAACCCCTGTTCTTTCTGGGATTTTAAGTCTAGTGGGTGGTCCTATCAGTGACTTACAGCTATCCTTCCAAACCAGCCAGGTCAGCTATACCACCTAACCAGCCAGGTCAGCTATACCGCCTAGCCAGCCAGGTCAGCTATACCACCTAGTTAGCCTAGTCAGTTATACCACCTAGCCAGCCAAGTCAGCTATACCACCTAGCCAGCCAGGTCAGCTATACCACCTAGCCAGCCAAAAAAAAAAAAAATGAAATAACTTTTCTCACCATTTTCCGAAACTAGGAGCATTTCATTTTTTGGGATCTGGGGATAAGTGACGTCTTATTTTTTTGTGCCCTAAGCTGTTGTTTTTATTGATACTAATTTTGAGTAGATACAGTATAATGTTTTGATCATTTCTCATTGCATTTTATCGTAATGTTGTACAGTAAAGGATCCCCGGTATAATCCCCCACACATTATCATTACTTTGTAATTATTCACTTACTGTAATTTTCAGGCCTACTCCACCGTCTATGGATGTCGCCGAACAGATGCACCAGTTCCTGATGAGTCAAAATGTCTCACTTATCAAAGGAGTTTAGTATAGAATTTCTCCACCGGTCACAATAAGTGAGTAGATGTTACTGCGCTGCACTAGACGCACAACTCACAGGACAAAAAGTCCCAAAAATAATCCACAAATGGAAAACAAAATACTAGCACAAGCGATGTCGCTCCACAAGAGCCAAACAGTAGAGACTGCACTGGTCAGTGTCTACTGAGAAATGGCACTGATGTGTCTGTGTACTGGGTATACTTAGAACTAGGGGCATTGTGATGTCATCACAGCAGCACCGTGGTAACGGAATTGTCAGCTGCCGGTCATGTTTATGTCCCAGATGTTTACAGTCAGACCTTCTGAATATCTACAAGGGCAACAAACCCTGAGGATATAGATATGGACACATCTACCAACACATTCCACCCAATGTACAGGGTGGGCCATTTATATGGGTGCACCTAAATCAAATGGGAATGGTTGGTGATATCAACTTTATTTTTTTCAATGGGAAGAGGGTCATGTGACACATGAAACGTTTTGAGAATTTCATAAGAAAAACAATGGTGTGCTTGGTTTTAACATAATTTTATTATTTCAGGAGTTGTTTATGACTACTTATATAAAATGTGTTCAAAGTGCAGCCCATTGTGTTGGATTGTCAATGCAACCTTCTTCTCCCACAGTTGACACACTGATAGCAACACTGCAGAGGAAATGCTAGCACAGGCTTCCAATATCCGTTGTTTCAGATGCTGCACATCTCGTATCTTCACAGCATAGACAATTGTTTTCAGATGAGTGATGAGACAAATGTAAATGGTGAAGTTAACAAACGAAATCACCACTCTTGGTCTGACACTAACCCACAGTGGATAGATCCCTCCAAGACTGCTGGAACATAAACATTGATGGTATGGTGTGGTATATGGGGTACAAAGATAGTGGGGCTATTCTTCATCAATGGAAACCTCAATGCCACTGGATATCTGACATTGCTACATGATTCACATATCCAGTGGCATTGAGGTTTTCATTTAATCATTTTACTACTTTCCTTAGATGCTATATACTTAGCAGTGCTCCTTGAGTACATCCTCATGCACCCTGGAGTGCCTTGGAACAATTTCTGACATAGAGGTATTGACCTTATTTAAAGAGAACCCATCCCCATGAAAATGCAGTGCGATCTGCAGGCCCCATGCTATAGAGCAGGGGGAATGGAGTAGACTGATATATAGTTTTGTGAAAAAAGATTCAGTATAATCTGTGATTTCACCATTTAAACCCCTGCTCTTTCTGGGATTTTAGGTCCAGTGGGCGGTCCTATCAGTGACTGACAGCTATCCTTCCAAACCAGCCAGGTCAGCTATACCACCTAACCAGCCAGGTCAGCTATACCGCCTAGCCAGCCAGGTCAGCTATACCAGCTAGTTAGCCAAAAATAATGAAATAGCTTTTCTCACCATTTTCCGAAACTAGTAGCATTTTCATTTTTTGGGATCTGGGGATAAGTGACATCTTATTTTTTGTGCCCTAAGCTGTTGTTTTTATTGATACTAATTTTGAGTAGATACAGTATAATGTTTTGATCATCTCTAATTGCATATTATTGTAATGTTGTACAGTAAAGGATCCCCGGTATAATCCCCCACACATTATCCTTACTTTGTAATTATTCACTTACTGTAATCTTCTGGCCTATTCCACCGTCTATGGATGTCGCCGAACAGATGCACCAGTTCCTGATGAGTCAAAATTTCTCACTTATCAAACGAGTTTAGTATAGAATTTCTCCACCGGTCACAATAAGTGAGTAGATGTTACTGCGCTGCGCTAGACGCACAACTCACAGGACAAAAATTCCTAAAAATAATCCACAAATGGAAAACAAAATACTAGCACAAGCGATGTCGCTCCACAAGAGCAAAACAGTAGAGACTGCACTGGTCAGTGTCTACTGAGAAATGGCACTGATGTGTCTGTGCACTGGGTATACTTAGAACTAGGGGCATTGTGATGTCATCACAGCAGCACCGTGGTAACGGAATTGTCAGCTGCCGGTCATGCTTATGTCCCAGATGTTTACTGTCAGACCTTCTGAATATCTACAAGGGCAACAATCCCTGAGGATATAGATATGGACACATCTACCAACACATTCCACCCAATGTACAGGGTGGGCCATTTATATGGGTGCACCTAAATCAAATGGGAATGGTTGGTGATATCAACTTTATTTTTTTCAATGGGAAGAGGGTCATGTGACACATGAAACGTATTGAGAATTTCATAAGAAAAACAATGGTGTGCTTGGTTTTAGCATAACTTTATTATTTCAGGAGTTGTTTATGACTACTTATATAAAATGTGTTCAAAGTGCTGCCCATTGTGTTGGATTGTCAATGCAACCCTCTTCTCTTCTCCCATTCTACACTCTGATAGCAACACTGCAGAAGAAATGCTAGCACAGGCTTCCAATATCCGTTGTTTCAGATGCTGCACATCTCGTATCTTCACAGCATAGACAATTGTTTTCAGATGAGTGATGAGACAAATGTGAATGATGAAGTTAACAAACAAAACCACCACTATTGGTCTGACACTGACCCACAGTGGATAGATCCCTCCAAGACTGCTGGAACACAAACATTGATGGTATGGTGTGGTATACAGGGTACAAAGATAGTGGGGCCATTCTTCATCAATGGAAACCTCAATGCCACTGGATATCTGACATTGCTACATGATTCACATATTCAGTGGCATTGAGGTTTCCATTTAATCATTTTACTACTTTCCTTAGATGCTATATTCTTAGCAGTGCTCCCTGAGTACATCCTCATGCACCCTGGAGTGCCTTGGAACAATTTCTGACATAGAGGTATTGACCTTATTTAAAGAGAACCCATCCCCATGCAAATGCAGTGCGATCTGCAGGCCCCATGCTATAGAGCAGGGGGAATGGAGTAGACTGATATATAGTTTTGTGAGAAAAGATTCAGTATAATCTGTGATTTCACCATTTAAACCCCTGCTCTTTCTGGGATTTTAGGTCCAGTGGGCGGTCCTATCAGTGACTTCACAGCTATCCTTCCAAACCAGCCAGGTCAGCTATACCACCTAACTAGCCAGGTCAGCTATACCGCCTAGCCAGCCAGGTCAGCTATACCACCTAGTTAGCCTAGTCAGTTATACCACCTAGCCAGCCAGGTCAGCTATACCGCCTAGCCAGTCAGGTCAGCTATACCACCTAGTTAGCCAAAAAAAAATGAAATAGCTTTTCTCACCATTTTCCGAAACTTGTAGCATTTTCATTTTTTGGGATCTGGGGATAAGTGACGTCTTATTTTTTGTGCCCTAAGCTGTTGTTTTTATTGATACTAATTTTGAGTAGATACAGTATAATGTTTTGATCATCTCTAATTGCATTTTATCGTAATGTTGTACAGTAAAGGATCCCCGGTATAATCCCCTACACATTATCATTACCTTGTAATTATTCACTTACTGTAATTTTCTGGCCTATTCCACCGTCTATGGATGTCGCCGAACAGATGCACCAGTTCCTGATGAGTCAAAATGTCTCACTTATCAAAGGAGTTTAGTATAGAATTTCTCCACCGGTCACAATAAGTGAGTAGATGTTACAGCGCTGCGCTAGATGCACAACTCACAGGACAAAAAGTCCCAAAAATAATCCACAAATGGAAAACAAAATACTAGCACAAGCGATGTCGCTCCACAAGAGCCAAACAGTAGAGACTGCACTGGTCAGTGTCTACTGAGAAATGGCACTGATGTGTCTGCGTACTGGGTATACTTAGAACTAGGGGCATTGTGATATCATCACAGCAGCGCCGTGGTAACGGAATTGTCAGCTGCCGGTCATGCTTATGTCCCAGATGTTTACAGTCAGACCTTCTGAATATCTACAAGGGCAACAATCCCTGAGGATATAGATATGGACACATCTACCAACACATTCCACCCAATGTACAGGGTTGGCCATTTATATGGGTGCACCTAAATCAAATGGGAATGGTTGGTGATATCAACTTTATTTTTTCAATGGGAAGAGGGTCATGTGACACATCAAACGTATTGAGAATTTCATAGGAAAAACAATGGTGTGCTTGGTTTTAACATAACTTTATTATTTCAGGAGTTGTTTATGACCACTTATATAAAATGTGTTCAAAGTGCTGCCCATTGTGTTGGATTGTTGATGCAACCCTCTTCTCTTCTCCCACTCTTGACACACTGATAGCAACACTGCAGAAGAAATGCTAGCACAGGCTTCCAGTATCCATTGTTTCAGATGCTGCACATCTCGTATCTTCACAGCATAGACAATTGTTTTCAGATGAGTGATGAGACAAATGTGAATGTTAAAGTTAACAAACAAAACCACCACTATTGGTCTGACACTAACCCACAGTGGATAGATCCCTCCAAGACTGCTGGAACACAAACATTGATGGTATGGTGTGGTATATGGGGTACAAAGTTAGTGGGGCCATTCTTAATCAATGGAAACCTCAATGCCACTGGATATCTGACATTGCTACATGATTCACATATCCAGTGGCATTGAGGTTTCCATTTAATAATTTTATATACTTAGCAGTGCTCCCTGAGTACATCCTCATGCACCCTGGAGTGCCTTGGAACAATTTCTGACATAGAGGTATTGACCTTATTTAAAGAGAACCCATCCCCATGCAAATGCAGTGCGATCTGCAGGCCCCATGCTATAGAGCAGAGGGAATGGAGTAGACTGATATATAGTTTTGTGAGAAAAGATTCAGTATAATCTGTGATTTCACCATTTAAACCCCTGTTCTTTCTGGGATTTTAAGTCTAGTGGGTGGTCCTATCAGTGACTTACAGCTATCCTTCCAAACCAGCCAGGTCAGCTATACCACCTAACCAGCCAGGTCAGCTATACCGCCTAGCCAGCCAGGTCAGCTATACCACCTAGTTAGCCTAGTCAGTTATACCACCTAGCCAGCCAAGTCAGCTATACCACCTAGCCAGCCAGGTCAGCTATACCACCTAGCCAGCCAAAAAAAAAAAAAATGAAATAACTTTTCTCACCATTTTCCGAAACTAGGAGCATTTCATTTTTTGGGATCTGGGGATAAGTGACGTCTTATTTTTTGTGCCCTAAGCTGTTGTTTTTATTGATACTAATTTTGAGTAGATACAGTATAATGTTTTGATCATTTCTCATTGCATTTTATCGTAATGTTGTACAGTAAAGGATCCCCGGTATAATCCCCCACACATTATCATTACTTTGTAATTATTCACTTACTGTAATTTTCAGGCCTACTCCACCGTCTATGGATGTCGCCGAACAGATGCACCAGTTCCTGATGAGTCAAAATGTCTCACTTATCAAAGGAGTTTAGTATAGAATTTCTCCACCGGTCACAATAAGTGAGTAGATGTTACTGCGCTGCACTAGACGCACAACTCACAGGACAAAAAGTCCCAAAAATAATCCACAAATGGAAAACAAAATACTAGCACAAGCGATGTCGCTCCACAAGAGCCAAACAGTAGAGACTGCACTGGTCAGTGTCTACTGAGAAATGGCACTGATGTGTCTGTGTACTGGGTATACTTAGAACTAGGGGCATTGTGATGTCATCACAGCAGCACCGTGGTAACGGAATTGTCAGCTGCCGGTCATGTTTATGTCCCAGATGTTTACAGTCAGACCTTCTGAATATCTACAAGGGCAACAAACCCTGAGGATATAGATATGGACACATCTACCAACACATTCCACCCAATGTACAGGGTGGGCCATTTATATGGGTGCACCTAAATCAAATGGGAATGGTTGGTGATATCAACTTTATTTTTTTCAATGGGAAGAGGGTCATGTGACACATGAAACGTTTTGAGAATTTCATAAGAAAAACAATGGTGTGCTTGGTTTTAACATAATTTTATTATTTCAGGAGTTGTTTATGACTACTTATATAAAATGTGTTCAAAGTGCTGCCCATTGTGTTGGATTGTCAATGCAACCTTCTTCTCCCACAGTTGACACACTGATAGCAACACTGCAGAGGAAATGCTAGCACAGGCTTCCAATATCCGTTGTTTCAGATGCTGCACATCTCGTATCTTCACAGCATAGACAATTGTTTTCAGATGAGTGATGAGACAAATGTAAATGGTGAAGTTAACAAACGAAATCACCACTCTTGGTCTGACACTAACCCACAGTGGATAGATCCCTCCAAGACTGCTGGAACATAAACATTGATGGTATGGTGTGGTATATGGGGTACAAAGATAGTGGGGCTATTCTTCATCAATGGAAACCTCAATGCCACTGGATATCTGACATTGCTACATGATTCACATATCCAGTGGCATTGAGGTTTTCATTTAATCATTTTACTACTTTCCTTAGATGCTATATACTTAGCAGTGCTCCTTGAGTACATCCTCATGCACCCTGGAGTGCCTTGGAACAATTTCTGACATAGAGTATTGACCTTATTTAAAGAGAACCCATCCCCATGAAAATGCAGTGCGATCTGCAGGCCCCATGCTATAGAGCAGGGGGAATGGAGTAGACTGATATATAGTTTTGTGAAAAAAGATTCAGTATAATCTGTGATTTCACCATTTAAACCCCTGCTCTTTCTGGGATTTTAGGTCCAGTGGGCGGTCCTATCAGTGACTGACAGCTATCCTTCCAAACCAGCCAGGTCAGCTATACCACCTAACCAGCCAGGTCAGCTATACCGCCTAGCCAGCCAGGTCAGCTATACCAGCTAGTTAGCCAAAAATAATGAAATAGCTTTTCTCACCATTTTCCGAAACTAGTAGCATTTTCATTTTTTGGGATCTGGGGATAAGTGACATCTTATTTTTTGTGCCCTAAGCTGTTGTTTTTATTGATACTAATTTTGAGTAGATACAGTATAATGTTTTGATCATCTCTAATTGCATATTATTGTAATGTTGTACAGTAAAGGATCCCCGGTATAATCCCCCACACATTATCCTTACTTTGTAATTATTCACTTACTGTAATCTTCTGGCCTATTCCACCGTCTATGGATGTCGCCGAACAGATGCACCAGTTCCTGATGAGTCAAAATTTCTCACTTATCAAACGAGTTTAGTATAGAATTTCTCCACCGGTCACAATAAGTGAGTAGATGTTACAGCGCTGCGCTAGACGCACAACTCACAGGACAAAAATTCCTAAAAATAATCCACAAATGGAAAACAAAATACTAGCACAAGCGATGTCGCTCCACAAGAGCAAAACAGTAGAGACTGCACTGGTCAGTGTCTACTGAGAAATGGCACTGATGTGTCTGTGCACTGGGTATACTTAGAACTAGGGGCATTGTGATGTCATCACAGCAGCACCGTGGTAACGGAATTGTCAGCTGCCGGTCATGCTTATGTCCCAGATGTTTACTGTCAGACCTTCTGAATATCTACAAGGGCAACAATCCCTGAGGATATAGATATGGACACATCTACCAACACATTCCACCCAATGTACAGGGTGGGCCATTTATATGGGTGCACCTAAATCAAATGGGAATGGTTGGTGATATCAACTTTATTTTTTTCAATGGGAAGAGGGTCATGTGACACATGAAACGTATTGAGAATTTCATAAGAAAAACAATGGTGTGCTTGGTTTTAGCATAACTTTATTATTTCAGGAGTTGTTTATGACTACTTATATAAAATGTGTTCAAAGTGCTGCCCATTGTGTTGGATTGTCAATGCAACCCTCTTCTCTTCTCCCATTCTACACTCTGATAGCAACACTGCAGAAGAAATGCTAGCACAGGCTTCCAATATCCGTTGTTTCAGATGCGCACATCTCGTATCTTCACAGCATAGACAATTGTTTTCAGATGAGTGATGAGACAAATGTGAATGATGAAGTTAACAAACAAAACCACCACTATTGGTCTGACACTGACCCACAGTGGATAGATCCCTCCAAGACTGCTGGAACACAAACATTGATGGTATGGTGTGGTATACAGGGTACAAAGATAGTGGGGCCATTCTTCATCAATGGAAACCTCAATGCCACTGGATATCTGACATTGCTACATGATTCACATATTCAGTGGCATTGAGGTTTCCATTTAATCATTTTACTACTTTCCTTAGATGCTATATTCTTAGCAGTGCTCCCTGAGTACATCCTCATGCACCCTGGAGTGCCTTGGAACAATTTCTGACATAGAGGTATTGACCTTATTTAAAGAGAACCCATCCCCATGCAAATGCAGTGCGATCTGCAGGCCCCATGCTATAGAGCAGGGGGAATGGAGTAGACTGATATATAGTTTTGTGAGAAAAGATTCAGTATAATCTGTGATTTCACCATTTAAACCCCTGCTCTTTCTGGGATTTTAGGTCCAGTGGGCGGTCCTATCAGTGACTTCACAGCTATCCTTCCAAACCAGCCAGGTCAGCTATACCACCTAACTAGCCAGGTCAGCTATACCGCCTAGCCAGCCAGGTCAGCTATACCACCTAGTTACCTAGTCAGTTATACCACCTAGCCAGCCAGGTCAGCTATACCGCCTAGCCAGTCAGGTCAGCTATACCACCTAGTTAGCCAAAAAAAAATGAAATAGCTTTTCTCACCATTTTCCGAAACTTGTAGCATTTTCATTTTTTGGGATCTGGGGATAAGTGACGTCTTATTTTTTGTGCCCTAAGCTGTTGTTTTTATTGATACTAATTTTGAGTAGATACAGTATAATGTTTTGATCATCTCTAATTGCATTTTATCGTAATGTTGTACAGTAAAGGATCCCCGGTATAATCCCCTACACATTATCATTACCTTGTAATTATTCACTTACTGTAATTTTCTGGCCTATTCCACCGTCTATGGATGTCGCCGAACAGATGCACCAGTTCCTGATGAGTCAAAATGTCTCACTTATCAAAGGAGTTTAGTATAGAATTTCTCCACCGGTCACATAAGTGAGTAGATGTTACAGCGCTGCGCTAGATGCACAACTCACAGGACAAAAAGTCCCAAAAATAATCCACAAATGGAAAACAAAATACTAGCACAAGCGATGTCGCTCCACAAGAGCCAAACAGTAGAGACTGCACTGGTCAGTGTCTACTGAGAAATGGCACTGATGTGTCTGCGTACTGGGTATACTTAGAACTAGGGGCATTGTGATATCATCACAGCAGCGCCGTGGTAACGGAATTGTCAGCTGCCGGTCATGCTTATGTCCCAGATGTTTACAGTCAGACCTTCTGAATATCTACAAGGGCAACAATCCCTGAGGATATAGATATGGACACATCTACCAACACATTCCACCCAATGTACAGGGTTGGCCATTTATATGGGTGCACCTAAATCAAATGGGAATGGTTGGTGATATCAACTTTATTTTTTCAATGGGAAGAGGGTCATGTGACACATCAAACGTATTGAGAATTTCATAGGAAAAACAATGGTGTGCTTGGTTTTAACATAACTTTATTATTTCAGGAGTTGTTTATGACCACTTATATAAAATGTGTTCAAAGTGCTGCCCATTGTGTTGGATTGTTGATGCAACCCTCTTCTCTTCTCCCACTCTTGACACACTGATAGCAACACTGCAGAAGAAATGCTAGCACAGGCTTCCAGTATCCATTGTTTCAGATGCTGCACATCTCGTATCTTCACAGCATAGACAATTGTTTTCAGATGAGTGATGAGACAAATGTGAATGTTAAAGTTAACAAACAAAACCACCACTATTGGTCTGACACTAACCCACAGTGGATAGATCCCTCCAAGACTGCTGGAACACAAACATTGATGGTATGGTGTGGTATATGGGGTACAAAGTTAGTGGGGCCATTCTTAATCAATGGAAAACTCAATGCCACTGGATATCTGACATTGCTACATGATTCACATATCCAGTGGCATTGAGGTTTCCATTTAATAATTTTATATACTTAGCAGTGCTCCCTGAGTACATCCTCATGCACCCTGGAGTGCCTTGGAACAATTTCTGACATAGAGGTATTGACCTTATTTAAAGAGAACCCATCCCCATGAAAATGCAGTGCGATCTGCAGGCCCCATGCTATAGAGCAGGGGGAATGGAGTAGACTGATATATAGTTTTGTGAGAAAAGATTCAGTATAATCTGTGATTTCACCATTTAAACCCCTGCTCTTTCTGGGATTTTAGGTCCAGTGGGCGGTCCTATCAGTGACTGACAGCTATCCTTCCAAACCAGCCAGGTCAGCTATACCACCTAACCAGCCAGGTCAGCTATACCGCCTAGCCAGCCAGGTCAGCTATACCAGCTATTTAGCCAAAAAAAATGAAATAGCTTTTCTCACCATTTTCCGAAACTAGTAGCATTTTCATTTTTTGGGATCTGGGGATAAGTGACGTCTTATTTTTTGTGCCCTAAGCTGTTGTTTTTATTGATACTAATTTTGAGTAGATACAGTATAATGTTTTGATCATCTCTAATTGCATTTTATCATAATGTTGTACAGTAAAGGATCCCCGGTATAATCCCCCACACATGATCATTACTTTGTAATTATTCACTTACTGTAATTTTCTGGCCTACTCCACCGTCTATGGATGTCGCCGAACAGATGCACCAGTTCCTGATGAGTCAAAATTTCTCACTTATCAAAGGAGTTTAGTTTAGAATTTCTCCACCGGTCACAATAAGTGAGTAGATGTTACAGCGCTGCACTAGACGCACAACTCACAGGACAAAAAGTCCCAAAAATAATCCACAAATGGAAAACAAAATACTAGCACAAGCGATGTCGCTCCACAAGAGCCAAACAGTAGAGACTGCACTGGTCAGTGTCTACTGAGAAATGGCACTGATGTGTCTGTGTACTGGGTATACTTAGAACTAGGGGCATTGTGATGTCATCACAGCAGCGCCGTGGTAACGGAATTGTCAGCTGCCGGTCATGTTTATGTCCCAGATGTTTACAGTCAGACCTTCTGAATATCTACAAGGGCAACAAACCCTGAGGATATAGATATGGACACATCTACCAATACATTCCACTCAATGTACAGGGTGGGCCATTTATATGGGTGCACCTAAATCAAATGGGAATGGTTGGTGATATCAACTTTATTTTTTTCAATTAGAAGAGGGTCATGTGACACATGAAACGTATTGAGAATTTCATAAGAAAAACAATGGTGTGCTTGGTTTTAGCATAACTTTATTATTTCAGGAGTTGTTTATGACCACTTATATAAAATGTGTTCAAAGTGCTGCCCATTGTGTTGGATTGTCAATGCAACCTTCTTCTCCCACTGTTGACACTCTGATAGCAACACTGCAGAAGAAATGCTAGCACAGGCTTCCAATATCCGTTGTTTCAGATGCTGCAAATCTCGTATCTTCACAGCATAGACAATTGTTTTCAGATGAGTGATGAGACAAATGTGAATGGTGAAGTTAACAAACAAAACAACCACTATTGGTCTGACACTGACCCACAGTGGATAGATCCCTCCAAGACTGCTGGAACACAAACATTGATGGTATGGTGTGGTATATGGGGTACAAAGATAGTGGGGCCATTCTTCATCAATGGAAACCTCAATGCCACTGGATATCTGACATTGCTACATGATTCACATATCCAGTGGCATTGAGGTTTCCATTTAATCATTTTACTACTTTCCTTAGATGCTATATTCTTAGCAGTGCTCCCTGAGTACATCCTCATGCACCCTGGAGTGCCTTTGAACAATTTCTGACATAGAGGTATTGACCTTATTTAAAGAGAACCCATCCCCATGAAAATGCAGTGCGATCTGCAGGCCCCATGCTATAGAGCAGGGGGAATGGAGTAGACTGATATATCGTTTTGTGAGAAAAGATTCAGTATAATCTGTGATTTCACCATTTAAACCCCTGCTCTTTCTGGGATTTTAGGTCCAGTGGGCGGTCCTATCAGTGACTGACAGCTATCCTTCCAAACCAGCCAGGTCAGCTATACCACCTAACCAGCCAGGTCAGCTATACCGCCTAGCCAGCCAGGTCAGCTATACCACCTAGTTAGCCTAGTCAGTTATACCACCTAGCCAGCCAGGTCAGCTATACCGCCTAGCCAGCCAGGTCAGCTATACCACCTAGTTAGCCAAAAAAAAATGAAATAGCTTTTCTCACCATTTTCCGAAACTAGTAGCATTTTCATTTTTTGGGATCTGGGGATAAGTGACGTCTTATTTTTGTGCCCTAAGCTGTTGTTTTTATTGATACTAATTTTGAGTAGATACAGTATAATGTTTTGATCATCTCTAATTGCATTTTATCGTAATGTTGTACAGTAAAGGATCCCCGGTATAATCCCCCACACATGATCATTACTTTGTAATTATTCACTTACTGTAATTCTCTGGCCTATTCCACCGTCTATGGATGTCGCCGAACAGATGCACCAGTTCCTGATGAGTCAAAATTTCTCACTTATCAAAGGAGTTTAGTATAGAATTTCTCCACCGGTCACAATAAGTGAGTAGATGTTACAGCGCTGCGCTAGATGCACAACTCACAGGACAAAAAGTCCCAAAAATAATCCACAAATGGAAAACAAAATACTAGCACAAGCGATGTCGCTCCACAAGAGCCAAACAGTAGAGACTGCACTGGTCAGTGTCTACTGAGAAATGGCACTGATGTGTCTGTGTACTGGGTATACTTAGAACTAGGGGCATTGTGATGTCATCACAGCAGCGCCGTGGTAACGGAATTGTCAGCTGCCGGTCATGTTTATGTCCCAGATGTTTACAGTCAGACCTTCTGAATATCTACAAGGGCAACAATCCCTGAGGATATAGATATGGACACATCTACCAACACATTCCACCCAATGTACAGGGTGGGCCATTTATATGGGTGCACCTAAATAAAATGGGAATGACTGGTGATATCAACTTTATTTTTTCAATGGGAAGAGGGTCATGTGACACATCAAACGTATTGAGAATTTCATAAGGAAAACAATGGCGTGCTTGGCTTTAATGTAACTTTATTCTTTCATGGGTTATTTACAAGTTTATGACCACTTATATAAAATGTGTTCAAAGTGCAGCCCATTGTGTTGGATTGTCAATGCAACCTTCTTCTCCCACTGTTGACACACTGATAGGAACACCGCAGAAGAAATTCTAGCACAGGCTTCCAGTATCCGTTGTTTCAGATGCTGCACATCTCGTATCTTCACAGCATAGACAATTGTGTTCAGATGAGTGATGAGACAAATGTGAATGGTGAAGTTAACAAACAAAACCACCACTATTGGTCTGACACTAACCCACAGTGGATAGATCCCTCCAAGACTGTTGGAACACAAACATTGATGGTATGGTGTGGTATATGTGGTACAAAGATAGTGGGGCCATTCTTCATCAATGGAAACCTCAATGCCACTGGATATCTGACATTGCTACATGATTCACATATCCAGTGGCATTGAGGTTTCCATTTAATCATTTTACTACTTTCCTTAGATGCTATATACTTAGCAGTGCTCCCTGAGTACATCCTCATGCACCCTGGAGTGCCTTGGAACAATTTCTGACATAGCGGTATTGACCTTATTTAAAGAGAACCCATCCCATGAAAATGCAGTGCGATCTGCAGGCCCCATGCTATAGAGCAGGGGGAATGGAGTAGACTGATATATCGTTTTGTGAGAAAAGATTCAGTATAATCTGTGATTTCACCATTTAAACCCATGCTCTTTCTGGGATTTTAGGTCAAGTGGGCGGTCCTATCAGTGACTGACAGCTATCCTTCCAAACCAGCCAGGTCAGCTATACCACCTAACCAGCCAGGTCAGCTATGCCGCGTAGCCAGCCAGGTCAGCTATACCACCTAGTTAGCCTAGTCAGTTATACCACCTAGCCAGCCAGGTCAGCTATACCGCCTAGCCAGCCAGGTCAGCTATACCACCTAGTTAGCCAAAAAAAAATGAAATAGCTTTTCTCACCATTTTCCGAAACTAGTAGCATTTTCATTTTTTGCCATCTGGGGATAAGTGACGTCTTATTTTTGTGCCCTAAGCTGTTGTTTTTATTGATACTAATTTTGAGTAGATACAGTATAATGTTTTGATCATCTCTAATTGCATATTATTGTAATGTTGTACAGTAAAGGATCCCCGGTATAATTCCCCACACATTATATTTTGTAATTATTCACTTACTGTAATTTTCTGGCCTACTCCACCGTCTATGGATGTTGCCGAACAGATGCACCAGTTCCTGATGAGTCAAAATGTCTCACTTATCAAAGGAGTTTAGTATAGAATTTCTCCACCGGTCACAATAAGTGAGTAGATGTTACAGCGCTGCGCTAGACGCACAACTCACAGGACAAAAAGTCCCAAAAATAATCCAGAAATGGAAAACAAAATACTAGCACAAGCGATGTCACTCCACAAGAGCCAAACAGTAGAGACTGCACTGGTCAGTGTCTACTGAGAAATGGCACTGATGTGTCTGTGTACTGGGTATACTTAGAACTAGGGGCATTGTGATGTCATCACAGCAGCGCCGTGGTAACGGAATTGTCAGCTGCCGGTCATGTTTATGTCCCAGATGTTTACAGTCAGACCTTCTGAATATCTACAAGGGCAACAAACCCTGAGAATATAGATATGGACACATCTACCAACACATTCCACCCAATGTACAGGGTGGGCCATCTATATGGGTGCACCTAAATCAAATGGGAATGGTTGGTGATATCAACTTTATTTTTTTCAATGGGAAGAGGGTCAAGTGACACATCAAACGTATTGAGAATTTCATAAGAAAAACAATGGTGTGCTTGGCTTTAACATAACTTTATTATTTCAGGAGTTGTTCATGACCACTTATATAAAATGTGTTCAAAGTGCTGCCCATTGTGTTGGATTGTCAATGCAACCTTCTTCTCCCACTGTTGACACTCTGATAGCAACACTGCAGAAGAAATGCTAGCACAGGCTTCCAATATCCGTTGTTTCAGATGCTGCAAATCTCGTATCTTCACAGCATAAACAATTGTTTTCAGATGAGTGATGAGGCAAATGTGAATGGTGAAGTTAACAAACAAAACCACCACTATTGGTCTGACACTAACCCACAGTGGATAGATCCCTCCAAGACTGCTGGAACACAAACATTGATGGTATGGTGTGGTATACAGGGTACAAAGATAGTGGGGCCATCCTTCATCAATAGGAACCTCAATGCCACTGGATATCTGACATTGCTACATGATTCACATATCCAGTGGCATTGAGGTTTCCATGATGAAGAATGGCCTCACTATCTTTGTACCCCATATACCACACCATGCCATTAATTTTTGTGTTCCAACAGTCTTGGAGGAGTCTATCCACTGTGGGTTAGTGTCAGACCAATAGCGGTTGCGTTTATTAACTTCTCCATTCACAAAAAAGTTTTCCTCATCACTCATCTGAAGGCAATTGTCTATTGTCAGTAAGCCATGGTGGGTCCAGGAGAGGAGATATACATTTTATACATGTATACACACACCAGGATGGGTAGAGGGCATGTACAATAGATGGGGGACGTATATACACCAGGATGGGGGAGCATGTACAAAATATGGGGGGGATGTATATACACCTGGATGGGGGGGCCCATGTACAAAAGATGGGGGACATATATATATATATATACATATATATATATAGCCAGGATGGGGAGACCATGCATAACGGATGTGGGAGATATATATACCAGGATGGGGGCTATGTACCAGGATGGGGGACATACAGTGGGAAAAAAGGATTTAATCGGTCACCAATTGTGCAAGTTCTCCCACTTGAAAAGATGAGGTCAGCCTGGAATTGACATCATAGGTAGACCTCAACTATGAGACACAAAATGAGAAAACAAATCCTGAAAATAACATTGTCTGATCTGGAAAGAATGTTTTTTCAAATTTTGATCAAGGGATGGGTGAGGATACAGTAGGTGAGAAGAGAGGACCCTGCCCATGAGGGCCTACAGTCTACAAGGGATAGGTGAGGAAACAGTAGGCGAAGAGAGAGGATCCTGCCTGGAAGGGCTCACAGTCTACTAGGGATGAGTGAGGATACACTAGGTGAGGAGAGAGGACCCTGCCTGCGAGGGCTCACAATCTACAAGGGATGGGTGAGGACATATTAGGACAGATGACCCTACCTGCGAGGGCCTACAGTCTACAAGGGATGGGTGAGGAAACAGTAGGCGAGGAGAGAGGATCCTGCCTGCAAGGGCTCACAGTCTACTAGGGATGAGTGAGGATACAGTAGGTGAGAAGAGAGGACACTGCCTGCGAGGGCTCACAGTCTACAAGGGATGGAGGATACAATAGGTGAGGGGAGAGGACCCTGCCCATGAGGGCCCATAGTCTACAAAGGGTGGGTGAGAATACAATAGGTGAGGAGAGAGGATCCTGTCCACGAGGGCTCACAGTCTACAAGGGATGGGTGAGGATACAGTAGGTGAGGAGAGACGATCCTGCCCATGAGGGCTCACGGTCTACAAGGGATGGGTGAGGATACAGTAGGAGAGGGTCAGGCTGGTCATTCAGCAGTTTAGGCTTCATTCACACGGTGCGTTGAGGATCCGTTTTGCAGTTCAGTGACATTTGGCTTCCAACTCAAGTCAATGCATTTCCAAATCTAGAATTCAGACGCTCCTTTTTTTGAGGAACTGTTTTCTGTGTAAAGCGGATCCTCAAAAAGAATAATCACGTCAATTCTTGGTCGTTTTTCCTGATCCGCTTTCTCCATTGCCCCCATTGTTGGATGTACTCATAAAAAACAGATCTGCCAAAAATGGTGTAAAAAACGCACTGTGTGAATGGATGATGCTTTTTAAAGAAAAAAAAAAAAAAAAGATCTGTTTTGCAGCTGAAAAGCGGATCTTCAAAAAAATGGACAAAAAAACGCACCATGTGTAGGTAGCCTTAGTGGACTGAGGATCACTGCAGGTTCAAGCCTTTGTTGGAAGAGATGATTCCTTTTGAAGGTTTCCACAGTGGGCGAGAGTCTGATGTGTTGGGGTAGAGCATTCCAGAGTGTAGGTGCAGCATGGGAGAAATCTTGTTGTGGGAAAAAGAGATAAAAAGGGAGTAGAGCAGGAGATCTTAAGAGGATCGCAGTTTACCTGTAGTTGAGTACCGGGAGACCATGTCACAGACAGGTTGTGGATGGCTTTGTATGGCATAGATAAGGTTTTGAACTGGAGTCTTTGGGCAATGGGAGGCCAGTGAAGGGATTGGCAGAGGAGAGGCCGGGGAATAACGGGAAGATAAGTGGATTAGTCGGGCAGCAGAGTTTAGGATAGATTGGAGGGTGCAAGAGTGCAAGAGGGGAGGCTAGTCGGTGGGAGATTGTGGTAGTCAAGGCGGGAGATGATGAGGGCATGCATGAGTGTTTTTGCAGTTTCTCGGTTGAGAAATGTACGGATACAGGAAATATTTTTGAGTTGGAGTTGGCAGGAGGTGGCAAAGGCTTGGATATGTGGCTTGAAGGAGAGAACAGAGTTGAGGAGTACCCTGAGGCACCGAGCATGCGAGACTCCCCTGGGCCAACCTATTATATCAGGTATAAATTGTATAACAGCCAATTTATCTCTATACATGGACCATCATCTTCAAAAATGTGTCACACTAATTTCAGCCTATCTGAGGGACACGGACCACATTCTCCAAATCTTACAAACTGTGGAATGAGATAACAGGTATACATAAAACCAGGGACGTCGCTATGCATTAAGAATCGGGGCTGAAGCCCCGATTCTTATGCATAGAGCCCCGAATCTCGCCGGCTGTCAGGGCCAGGGCCACTTTCTGTTAAGTCCCGCCGCTTTACAGCACAGCTTGGCAGGGGGCGGTAACAACATCACGGAGCTGTGCGGAGCGGCCGGCAGACACACGCTGAGAGGAGACTGGAGCAGCTCATTGAGGACTGAGGAGAGAGAGGTGAGTATTTCTGTTGTTTTTTGTTTTCTACACTGATGGGGAGACTATGGAGATGCAGTGCAGGGGAGATCATATGGCTGGTGCAGTGCAGGGGAGATCATATGGCTGGTGCAGTGCAGGGGAGATCATATGGCTGGTGCAGTGCAGGGGAGATCATATGGCTGGTGCAGTGCAGGGGAGATCATATGGCTGGTGCAGTGCAGGGGAGATCATATGGCTGGTGCAGTGCAGGGGAGATCATACGGCTGGTGCAGTGCAGGGGAGATCATACGGCTGGTGCAGTGCAGGGGAGATCATATAGCTGGTGCAGTGCAGGGGAGATCATATGGCTGGTGCAGTGCAGGGGAGATCATATGGCTGGTGCAGTGCAGGGGAGATCATATGGCTGGTGCAGTGCAGGGGAGATCATACGGCTGGTGCAGTGCAGGGGAGATCATACGGCTGGTGCAGTGCAGGGGAGATCATATGGCTGGTGCAGTGCAGGGGAGATCATATGGCTGGTGCAGTGCAGGGGAGATCATACGGCTGGTGCAGTGCAGGGGAGATCATACGGCTGGTGCAGTGCAGGGGATATCATATGGCTGGTGCAGTGCAGGGGAGATCATATGGCTGGTGCAGTGCAGGGGAGATCATACGGCTGGTGCAGTGCAGGGGAGATCATATGGCTGGTGCAGTGCAGGGGAGATCATATGGCTGGTGCAGTGCAGGGGAGATCATACGGCTGGTGCAGTGCAGGGGAGATCATATGGCTGGTGCAGTGCAGGGGAGATCATATGGCTGGTGCAGTGCAGGGGAGATCATATGGCTGGTGCAGTGCAGGGGAGATCATATGGCTGGTGCAGTGCAGGGGAGATCATATGGCTGGTGCAGTGCAGGGGAGATCATATGGCTGGTGCAGTGCAGGGGAGATCATACGGCTGGTGCAGTGCAGGGGAGATCATACGGCTGGTGCAGTGCAGGGGAGATCATACGGCTGGTGCAGTGCAGGGGAGATCATATGGCTGGTGCAGTGCAGGGGAGATCATATGGCTGGTGCAGTGCAGGGGAGATCATATGGCTGGTGCACAGTGCAGGGGAGATCATATGGCTGGTGCACAGTGCAGGGGAGATCATATGGCTGGTGTAGGGCATCAGAGACCAGAGTGGCAAGGGGCCCCGGAGCTAGGGAAAGTGGATGCCGAGACAAAGTCAGTGCTGACAGGAGGAGATGCAGGGACAATGTGCTGCAGATGAGTATGAGTATGCTGATAATGCTGCTGCTGGTTGTCTGTATAGTCACTCACTGTGCTGAGGGGGGAGGGAGAGGCACTCAGTGTGGCCCCCACTACTCTCTGTGCTGCTGCTGCTGATCCATGGAGAGAGAGGGAGCAGGACATTAACCCTGTCATAGCCTCCATAAGAGGGAGGGGGCTGTGCAGTGTGTCCCCTGCTCCAGCCATATCACTGCACACAGGGACATCTGTGCCTCATCTACTATCAGCCAATCACAGATTTCACTTTATAAGCACATCTGTGATTGGCTGCCAGCAGATGATAGTGTCCCCTGTGCCCTGGAGCTGCAGATTGCAGGAGCTGGAGCAGGAGACATCTGTGGCCCCTCTGACTCCATAGAAAGACTCACAGCCTCTGGGGAAAACTGTGTAAGAATATTTTTTTTAATAATTAATTTCTCTAAAACTTAATTTCTGTATGCGCATGTTGGCAGTAGTAGTTGACTTACCCCGTGGGGGCTGTGGTACTCTGAGTCGGGCACCTCGATGTCATTTAAGTGTCTGGGGTGATGTCACAGTGGCGTGACCCGGTCTGTGGCCACCCGGATGGGCAGTCAATAAAAAGGGGGTTAAAAAATTAGGGAGTAGTTTGTCATGACGCCACCCGTGGTATGCAGCTGTAGTGGCCGCTGCTGCAGGCCGGGACCTCTGGAGATGATGGAATGGCAGCTGGTATGGTGTCGCTCCCCACAGGTGGAGCAGATGCCCAGAGCATCCAGAGTAATGGAGTGTTAGGGTGCTGGGGAGCCAGCGGGGCTGATCGGGCTGCAGGGAAGGATCGGGACCAGTGGCGTAGCATGGGGGGGGGCAGCGGTCCGCGCCAGGCGGCACGTGTGTGGGGGCGGTAGCAGGGCTGTATTTAAACGGCAGGGGAGCGCAAGCTTTTTTTTTTCTTTACCTCCCTCCCCCAGACTCCATATGAAAACTGGAGTCTTTGTGGGGGAGGGAGGGTGTTGCCGCTGGTAGTGCATTGCCGCCCGGCCGCGGCGCCCGCATGTACTGTGCCCCCTCCTGGCCCCCCAGCGCTGAGAGCGATCACGCTGACAGGAAGCCGCTGGGAGCTCTGCTGCTTCCTGTCCCGTGATGGCTCCAAGTGCTGGTGCAGTGGAGGCGGCTGCGGTGCTGGCGGCTCCTCCACCCAGCTGGCCCCCCATGGACCCGGAGAGGTGAGGGAAACTGTGCAGGGGATAGGGGACAGGGGAGCAGAGGAGAAGAGGACAGGGGGGCAGAAGGACAGAAACAGGGGGACATAGAAGAGGACAGGGGGGCAGAAGGACAGGAACAGGGAGACAGAGGAGAAGACGAGCAGCTGCAGGGACAGAGGAGAGGAGGACGGGTGTGCAGCAGGACAGTGGAGAGGAGGACAGTGGTGCAGGAGAACAGAGGAGCAGCAGGAGGGACAGAGGAGAGGAGGACGGGGGTGCAGGAAGGCAGAGAGAGGAGGACGGGGTGCAGCAGGACAGTGGAGAGGAGGACAGTGGTGCAGGAGGACAGAGGAGCAGCAGGAGGGACAGGAGAGGAGGACGGGGGTGCAGGAAGGCAGAGGAGAGGAGGACGGGGTGCAGGGGGACAGAGGAGAGGGGGACAGAGGAGAGGAGGACGGGGGTGCAGGAGGGACAGAGGAGAGGAGGACGGGTGCGCAAGAGGAGTGGGGCTGTGTGGTGATAATGGCAGCTGTACCAGGTGTCTCTGCCTACATGCGGCAGCCTCCACCTTCCTGTGTTGGCAGGGTGTGGCATGCTGGGAATTGTAGCTCTCCTGCCTGTTCTGGCATTACTGTATGGTTTCTGGGTAGTGTGTTGGGTGCTGGGTGTTGTAGTTCTTCTGGGTGGGCTCAATGTTCCCCGCCTCCTGTCTGTGGTTATTGTGCCTCTTCTGGGATGTCCTCGGCTCCGTGCTGTGCATAGACAGTGTACCGTATATTGTCTGTGCACAGCACGGTGCTGGGGAGTTGGTGGTACAGTCTCCCGCCGCCTTAAAATCGGTCTGTTTCTCATCCAGGAGAGTCGGATGAGTGTCATCTGTTTTTTGGTCTGTTTGGCAACTGCTGTGCGAGTGTCCGACATTTTTCTCAGATCACATCTGTGTGCAATCTGTTCTTTCCTCAGCAGCTATTACTGTAGAATCATTTACAGGAACATTTTACAGTTGTCTCAGCTACAGAATGAGAATGTATCAGTGAAAAAAACTGATGCCTCTCGGATGGTCCGTGTGCGGTCCGTGATTTTGTCGGACTCATAGACTTGCATTGGCGAGTCTAGGTGTGAATCACATACTGTCACAGCATGTTGCAACTTTTTTCTCATCCTGAATCTGGATGAGAAAAAAGTGTCCAACACACGTCAGTGTGCTCTCAGAAATTGATTGCAATGCGAGAAAATCGCACATTGCACTCATCAGAGTTTCACACCAGTGTGTCCGTACCCTAATACTAAAATCCATATAGTAATCCTACTGGTATGGGGAGGATTTTGGCTCAGTTGGTACACTCCATACTTCTTGTTATTAACCAATTAATGCTCTTTTATCCACCGCACTGCAGTGTCAAAAGAGGAAGACAGCGACACAGGCAGCAACATGGCGTCAGAGAGCCCTGACCTCCAAATAGAAGATCCTCAGATCCTGGTATTGTGATATAATATTAAGAATAAAGTTTTTTGCATTTTTATTACACTATGAACTCCACAGTACAGCGGTGAAAATTGCTCTGGCCCCGGGTCCTCCTTGAGTCCTGCTTGTTGCCATACACTGGGGTTGTGCAGAGGTGGCGGTGCACAGTGACAACCCCAATAGGCGAGTGGCTATTTGGCCCAATACTTACCCCCCCAGTTGCACCCCTTCTCTTTGTGTTTTAGCATAGTAGTTATATTCTTGTATATAGGGGCAGACAGTGTATACTATGTATACTTCCGGATTATCAACAACCAAAGGGGCGGCAAATTTTTCGGCCCCGGGCGCCACAAACAGTTGCTACGCCACTGATCGGGACATCTCCCAGGCAGGCTCCTGCTGCCTGCGCGGTGTTTCAGCCTACCGCTCCTCAAGTAGGAAAGGAACAGTCTCACACAATTCTGAGTTCCCAACCCGGTTTACTTAAGTTTTCTCTGCATGTACTACAGGTCACAGTTCAAGTACATTGGCGGTGCGGGTAGTCTGCTCTCCTCCTTCCTGCACACGCCTCTGCGCACAGAGCCCCAATCCAGCAGTCACAGGCCTTGTCAGGCTACCGGCTGTTTCCCCTGACCCTAAAACAGCTGCCTACTCGGCGGATGTGCTGGGAGTTGGCCACAGCTCCTCTGGACCTCGTGGCCACCGGTTCTGTAGTTGGAGCTTGGAGTCTACTTCCTATCTTTCAGGGTCGGGTCCCTGGTGCTCACCCTGACCCTCCACTTCACTGCAGACTCGGGCGCACAGGCTCCTTCCGTCTCTCCACAGTCTTGTCCCGGGACGAGCCTCATCTTTGCTCAACTCCTCCGGGTCCTTTCTCTCTGTCCTCCATTATAGAACATGTTCTTTAATGGCGTTTTTTGACAGCGAAATTCATGCACTTTAAAATCACTGTATTATCGCCAGAAAAGCGCTCATGTGAAAGAAGCCTTAGGATTACTTGGATGTTGGCCTAATACTGTTATATTTTGTGTATT
This sequence comes from Allobates femoralis, assembly GCA_033576535.1. Taxonomy (NCBI): domain Eukaryota; kingdom Metazoa; phylum Chordata; class Amphibia; order Anura; family Aromobatidae; genus Allobates; species Allobates femoralis. The sequence goes on along the minus strand of JARQOC010000004.1, from coordinate 414,853,238 downwards.
TATTGAGTGCATGTTGGCAATCTCTATAATGTTTTAAAGCATTAAATCTGTTAATATTATATATGTAGAGTGTCACTGCTTATTTAAGTACATTTTACTTGGGTTTTATTTAAATTTATTCCGAAAAATGCAGCTCAGTGGGCCCGAGCCCCGGATGTTTTTTGACCCTAGCAACGCCCCTGCATAAAACACATTGGATGTTACAATATTATACACTGTTATTGATCATGCTAAAGGGTGTGAAGCTTCCACAGCGGCCTTAATAAAATTACAGACATATAGCCAATCCCAAATCAAATTTATTAAAGATACTGGAGCATCTCAATGAATTAGAATATCATCAAAATGTTAATTTAATTCAGTAATTCAGTACATAAAGTGAAACACATATATGGAGTCATTACACACAGAGGGATCTATTTCAAGCATTTTATTTCTGTTAATGCTGATGTTTATGGTTTACAGCCAATGAAAACTCAGGGGTCTTGATCTCAGAAAATTAAAGTAGGGAGGATGAAGGGTTAAAAACCGTGCTGCCGTATTCCACGAGACATCAAAGGGTGAGTATAATATTAGTCAATGCATTTTAGGCCTCCCTGAAACATGGCAATATGATATTGATTTGTACTGAGGAGCTCTGGGAGCCAGGGAGCCCTGAAACGCGATGACTAATAAATCAATATTATATTCACCCTTTGTTGTCTTGTGGAATATGCCAGCGCGGTTTGGAACCCTTCATCCTTCCTACTTTAATTTTCTGAGATAATGACCTTTGGGTTTTCATTGGCTGTAAGCCATAATCATCAACATTAACATAAATAAACACTTGAAATAGAACCCTCTGTGTGTAATGTCTCTATATGTGTTTCACTTTATGTGTTGAATTACTGAAATAAAATTAACTTTTTGATGATATTCTAATTCATTGAGATACTCCTGTATTTGCTATTTGAAGTCGGGTTCCTCCTCTCCCTTTTGGACCGTATCATTCACCTTTTCCCCCTTGTTTTTTTCAGAGCCCCTCAGGTACCTAGTAAAATTTTTGAGATATTCCCACTAGTTTATTGCCACCAAACTATAGCATTATGCCATCATTCTAACCTATCAGAGATTTGGTTTGACTATAACCCATTTTAATTTAAATGTTATAATTTTGATTATTATTGTAAAAAAAATGTTGCACATTTTCCGTAAAAAAATGTTCTAGAGAAGGGGAAGAAGGAAGAGTAAAAAAGAGAGAGAGAAAAAGGGGGGATTACACCACGCAAATTCTGTCTTTAATTTACGGTAGGATCATTCGCAGAGTTAAAGTCACTTCTTGTATATATATCTGTCTTCTGAAACTGTAGCCCAGAGTTCCCCAACTCCAGTCCTCAAGGCCCACCTACAGTTCAGGTTTTCAGGATTTCCTTAGCATTTGATAGTTGGTAATTCAATCTTCTGCACAGGTGACGCTTCCAACTGACAAATGCTAAGGAAATCCTGAATACCTGAACTTTGGTGGGTCTTGAGGACTGGAGTTGTGGATCTCTGCTCTAGCCAATCAAACCAAATGGATTGAAATTTTGTATAGGTGTCCTGAATGGATGATGTGAGGTCTTCCATATGCATAATTTCGTTTATCTGTGATATCCACAAGGATACAGAGGGGCATGTAGAGCTCCACCATCATATTGGGATGCAGGCACAAGCATCCATCATCAGGAATCTTAGTAATGAGCATTTGTAAGAGGCAGTCAGGATCTCGCAACGATGGAGCAGGAGCAGAATCGGGGTCATATCATCCAAATATCCTGTGACTTTGCATATAATGTCACTTGTAAAGCCCTTGTAATAGGGGCTTTGCATTCACTGCTATCCCCACCCCCGTGACCACCCCCCCATCCAAGCATCATCCACGGGAATGACCACAGACACAGGTCTCAGGGATAAGAGTTGAGTTTACTTTTGCAGGAACGGGGAATCTAACATGTAGTAAATACTTCACAGTTCATGTGGGTAATCCACAGCGAGTACAGTTCAGTAGTATTTGTAGGTGGTAATAGTAAAGTTCAAAGTCAGGATGAACTAAAAAGAATGAAGAAAAGGAATAAATAAAAAAAATGAAGATAATAACTTATTACAGAAAGATTATGTAGATGAATAAAAGGTTTCTTGGGTATCTTAGACATAGAATAATAATAATAGTAATTTTTATTTAGCGCCAACATATTCCGCAGCGGTTCACAATACAAAGTTCACATTTAAACAATCGTAAGAAACAATCAGGAAATACAATACAATGCCAAAAACAATACAATACAAATCATAACATAATACAATAATTAGAGCAAAAAATGGCAAGCCTGCTCATAAAAGCTTACAATCTAACACTGAGGTGGGGGTGACAAGGTACAGGGGCTTATTTACAATGATGGTGTAGTCAACTTGAGGAGATGGGGAACAGATAGGAGCAGAATAAGTGGCCACGACCCGTTATATGTGATCCACTTGAGGCGGAGCGGATAGGCTATGTCTAGATGACTGACTAGGGATCATAATAGGCCGCCCTAAAAAGATGTGTTTTTAGGGATCGCCTAAAACTATTTAAGTTGTGGATACACCTAATTTCTTGGGATTAATCGGATTAATGCAGAAGTAAGTCTAAAGTCACTTCCAGAGCGAAGAGAACGGGTGGGGTGATAGACAGAAATGAGGGAGGAGATGTATGGGGGTGCTGCACCCCCATATTCTTTTTAGTATGTCACCACGGACTGCACACCCTACAGCACACACAGGACTATGCACACCCTGCAGCACACACAGGACTATGCACACCCTGCAGCACACACAGGACTATGCACGGACTGCAGCACACACAGGACTATGCACACACTGCAGCACACACAGGACTATGCACGGACTGCAGCACACACTGCACACACAGGACTGCACACACTGCACACACAGGACTGCACACACTGCAGCACACACTGCACACACAGGACTATCCACGGACTGCAGCACACACAAGACTATGCACGGACTGCAGCACACACAAGACTATGCACGGACTGCAGCACACACAAGACTATGCACGGACTGCAGCACACACAAGACTATGCATGGACTGCAGCACACAAAAGACTATGCACGGCCTGCAGCACACACAGGACTATGCACGGACTGCAGCACACACAGGACTATGCACGGACTGCAGCACACACAGGACTATACACACTGCAGCACACACAGGACTATGCACACACACTACAGCACACATAGGACTATGCACACACAGAACTATACACATACTGCAGCACACACGGGACTATGCACACACTGCAGCACACACAGGACTATACACACTGCAGCACACACAGGACTATGCACACACACTACAGCACACATAGGACTATGCACACACAGAACTATACACATACTGCAGCACACACAGGACTATGCACACACTGCAGCACACACAGGACTATGCACACACTGCAGCACACACAGGACTATGCACACACTGCAGCACACACAGGACTATGCACACACAGGACTATGCACACACTACAGCACACACAGGACTATGCACACACTACAGCACACACAGGATTATGCACACACTGCAGCACACACAGGACTAATCAAACACTACAGCACACACAGGACTATGCACACACTACAGCACACACAGGACTATGCACACACTACAGCACACACAGGACTAATCACACACTACAGCACACACAGGACTGCACACACTGCAGAACACACAGGACTATGCACACACAGGACTGCACACACTGGACTATACACACAGGACTATGCACACACACAGGACTATGCACACACTGCAGCACACACAGGACTATGCACACACAGGACTGCACACACTGGACTATGCACACACAGGACTATGCACACACAGGACTGCACACACAGGACTATGCACACACTACAGCACACACAGGACTATGCACACACAGGACTATGCACACACAGGACTGCACACACAGGACTATGCACACACTACAGCACACACAGGACTATGCACACACTGCAGCACACACAGGACTATGCACACACTGCAGCACACACAGGACTATGCACACACTGCAGCACACACAGGACTATGCACACACTGCAGCCCCACACAGGACTATGCACACACTGCAGCACACACAGGACTATGCACACACTGCAGCACACACAGGACTATGCACACACAGGACTATGCACACACTGCACACACAGGACTATGCACACACTGCAGCACACACAGGACTATGCACACACTGCAGCACACACAGGACTATGCAGACACTGCAGCACACACAGGACTATGCATACACTGCAGCACACGCAGGACTATGCACACACAGCAGTATGCACATACAGGACTATGCACACACTGCAGCACACACAGGACTATGCACACACTGCAGCACACACAGGACGATGCACACACTGCAGCACACACAGGACGATGCACACACAGGACTATGCACACACAGGACTATGCACACACATGACTATGCACAAACAGGACTATGCACACACTGCAGCACACGCAGGACTATGCACACACTGCAGCACACACAGGATTGTACACACAGGACTATGCACACACAGGACTATGCACACACTGCAGCACACGCAGGACTATGCACATACAGGACTATGCACACACTGCAGCACACACAGGACTATGCACACACTGCAGCACACGCAGGATTATGCACACACTGCAGCACACACAGGACTATGCACACACTACAGCACACACAGGACTATGCACATACAGGACTATGCACACACTGCAGCACACACAGGACTATGCACACACAGGACTATGCATACACTCCAGCACACACAGGACTATGCACACACTGCAGCACACACAGGACTATGCACACACAGGACTATGCACACACTGCACACACAGGACTATGCACACACTGCAGCACACGCAGGACTATGCACACACTGCAGCACACACAGGACTGTACACACAGGACTATGCACATGCAGGACTATGCACACGCAGGACTATGCACACACAGGACTATGCACACACTGCAGCACACGCAGGACTATGCACACACTGCAGCACACGCAGGACTATGCACGCACTGCAGCACACACAGGACTATGCACGCACTACAGCACACACAGGACTATGCACATACAGGACTATGCACACACTGCAGCACACACAGGACTACGCACACACAGGACTACGCACACACTACAGCACACACAGGACTATGCACACACTACAGCACACACAGGACTATGCACACACTACAGCACACACAGGACTATGCACACACTACAGCACACACAGGACTATGCACACACTACAGCACACACAGGACTGTGCACACACAGGACTATGCACACACAGGACTATGCACACACAGGACTGCAGCACACACAGGACGGCACACACTTAAGCACACACAGGACTATGCACACACAGGACTGCACACACTGCAGCACACACAGGACGGCACACACTGCAGCACACACTGCACACACAGGACTATGCACACACAGGACTGCACACACTGCAGCACACAGGACTATGCACGCACAGGACTGCACACACTGCAGCACACAGGACTATGCATACACAGGACTGCACACACAGGACTATGCACACACTGGACTATGTACACACTACAGCACACACAGGACTATGCACACACAGGACTATGCACACACTGCAGGACACACAGGACTATGCACACACTGCAGGACACACAGGACTATGCACACACTACAGCACACACAGGACTATGCACACACTGCAGGACACACAGGACTATGCACACACTGCAGCACACACAGGAGTATGCACCACACAGGACTATGCACACACTGCAGGACACACAGGGCTGCACACACTGCGGCACACACAGGACTATGCACACACTGCAGCACACACAGGACTATGCACACACTGCAGCACACACAGGACTATGCACACACAGGACTATGCACACACTGCAGGACACACAGGACTATGCACACACTGCAGGACACACAGGGCTGCACACACTGCTGCACACACAGGACTATGCACACACTGCAGCACACACAGGACTATGCGCACACTACAGCACACACAGGACTGCACACACTACAGCACACACTGCACACACAGGACTATGCACACACTGCACACACAGGACTATGCACACACTGCACACACAGGACTATGCACACACTGGACTATGTACACACTACAGCACACACAGGACTATGCACACACAGGACTATGCACACACTACAGCACACACAGGACTATGCACACACTGCAGGACACACAGGACTATGCACACACTGCAGGACACACAGGACTATGCACACACTGCAGGACACACAGGACTATGCACACACTGCAGGACACACAGGACTATGCACACACTACAGCACACACAGGACTATGCACACACTGCAGGACACACAGGGCTGCACACACAGAACTATGCACACACTGCAGCACACACAGGACTATGCACACACTGCAGGACACACAGGACTATGCACACACTGCAGGACACACAGGACTATGCACAAACTGCAGGACACACAGGGCTGCACACACTGCAGCACACACAGGACTATGCGCACACTACAGCACACACAGGACTGCACACACTACAGCACACACTGCACACACAGGACTATGCACACACTGCACACACAGGACTATGCACACACTGCACACACAGGACTATGCACACACTGGACTATGTACACACTACAGCACACACAGGACTATGCACACACAGGACTATGCACACACTACAGCACACACAGGACTATGCACACACTGCAGGACACACAGGACTATGCACACACTGCAGGACACACAGGACTATGCACACACTGCAGGACACACAGGACTATGCACACACTACAGCACACACAGGACTATGCACACACTGCAGCACACAGGTGCACACACGACTAGCACACACTGCAGCACACACAGACTATGCACACACAGGACTATGCACACACTGAGCACACAGGACTATGCACACACTCAGACACAGCTAGCACACACTGCACCCCACAGGACTATGCACACACTGCACACACAGGACTATGCACACACTGCAGCACACACAGGACTATGCACACACGCACACTACAGACGACTAATGACAGCACAAGCACACAACAGGCACACACTCAGCACACACAGGACTATGCACACACTGCAGCACACACAGGACTATGCACACACTCAGCTCACACAGGACTATGCACACACTCAGCACACAAGGACTAATGCACACAGCTGCAACACACAGCAACAGGACTATGCACACACTGCAGCACACACAGGACTATGACACACACATGCACACACTACACACACAAGGACTATGCACACACTGCCCCCCCCCCCCCCCCCCCCCCCCCCCCCCCCCCCCCCCCCCCCCCCCCCCCCCCCCCCCCCCCCCCCCCCCCCCCCCCCCCCCCCCCCCCCCCCCCCCCCCCCCCCCCCCCCCCCCCCCCCCCCCCCCCCCCCCCCCCCCCCCCCCCCCCCCCCCCCCCCCCCCCCCCCCCCCCCCCCCCCCCCCCCCCCCCCCCCCCCCCCCCCCCCCCCCCCCCCCCCCCCCCCCCCCCCCCCCCCCCCCCCCCCCCCCCCCCAACAGGACTATGCACACACTGCAGCACAAAACAGGACTATGCCACACAACAAAGGACTATGCACAATCACACACACATGCACACACAGGACATGCACCAGACTATGCCCACTGACACACACAGGACTATGCCACGCACACTAGCATGCACACACAGGACTATGCACACACTACCCCCCCCCCCCCCCCCCCCCCCCCCCCCCCCCCCCCCCCCCCCCCCCCCCCCCCCCCCCCCCCCCCCCCCCCCCCCCCCCCCCCCCCCCCCCCCCCCCCCCCCCCCCCCCCCCCCCCCCCCCCCCCCCCCCCCCCCCCCCCCCCCCCCACAGGACTATGCACACACAGACTGCACACACTAGCAGCACATCATGCACACACAGGACTATGCACCACACACACAAGGACTATGCACACACTGCACACACAGGACTATGCACACTCACAACAGACATGCACACACAGGACTATGCACACTACAGCACACACAGGACTATGCACACACACGACACACTGCAGGACACACAGGACTATGCACACACTACAGCACACACAGGACTATGCACACACTGCAGGACACACAGGCTGCACACACTGCAGAACACAGACACATGCACACACTGACATGCACACACAGGACTATGCACACACTGCAGGACACACAGGCTATGCACACACTGACACACACACTGCACACACTGCACACACAGAGACTATGCACACACTGCAGCACACACAGGACTATGCACACACTGCAGCACACACAGGACTATGCACACACTACAGCACACACAGGACTATGCACACACTGCAGCACACACACAGGACTATGCACACACTGCAGCACACACAGGACTATGCACACACTGCAGACACACAGGACTATGCACACACTGCAGCACACACAGGACTATGCACACACTGCAGCACACATAGGACTATGCATCACATTGCAGCACACATAGGACTATGCAGACACTGCACACACAGGACTATGCACACACTGCACACACAGGACTATGCACACACTACAGCACACACAGGACTATGCCACACTGCAGCACACAAGGACTATGCACACACAGGACTAGCAACACATGCACACACAGGACTATGCACACACAGGGCTGCACACACTGACAGGACAACCAACACGGGCTGCACACACCAAGCACACACAGGGCTGCACACACTGCAGGACACACAAGGCTGCACCACAAACACGACAGCACACACTGGGCGCACACAGGCATGCACACACTGCAGCACACACAGGACTATGCACACACTGCAGCACACACAGGACTATGCACACACTGCAGCACACACAGGACTATGACACACTGCAGCACAACAGGCTGCACACACTACAGCACACACAGGGCTGCACACACTGCAGCACACACAGGGCTGCACACACTGCAGCACACACAGGCTGCACACACTACAGCACACACAGGGCTGCACACACTACAGCACACACAGGGCTGCACACACTACAGCACACACAGGGCTGCACACACTGCAGGACACACAGCGTCACGCTCTCCTATCCCGACACATTCACCAATCACCTCGCTTCCTCACATTGGCTCCTCCCAGTCACGTGACTAATCACATGATCAATGATCATGACGTCATTAATGTCCTTTGGCTGACCAGGAGTGATGCCCTAGCAGCTGTGTGCGCACCACAAGCAGTCCTTCTCTGCCGCCGGTATCAGGCAGGTGGTCTCCCCTCCTTCCTCCCCGTGTTCTCTGGTCACAAGACATTATAAGGAGGCGCTTCTCTCTCGTTCTTCCTGTGTCACGTGATGGTGATCCCATCAGGACCACGTGACGTCACGGAGCCGGGGCACCTTGTGCAGGTCGGGCCGAGGTGTGCGGATGGCAGGATCGGCCTCTGTATGTAGTGGGCGCCGGCAGCTTCCTTGTTTGTGTTTCCTGTTCGCTGTAGCACGTGGTGGCTGCTTCATTATTTAAGGGCAATGTACTGTATGTATTTCATTATGTCACTGACATTTAAAGGGAATGCTCACTTTTAATAAGCTGATCCATGGGAGGTCTGAAGACTGAGTGTATAGACCAGTGATGGGCACTGACCACACAGATAGAAGTGTTATGAGGTGACGGGCCTTGGTCTTCTGTATCCAGTGGAGAGGTGAGCCCTCAGATCAGTAGGGTCTGGCACTGAGCAGCAGTTATTGGTCTGTAGATTAGCTCCTATGTGTGATATTGATGATCTATATACAGTGGATAGGTCCTCAGTGTTCAGTGTCTGCACATCCCCTTTAAGGCCCGTTCAGACTACCTTGTTTTCGGTCCGTGTAAGTCTAGCTTCACATTTCAGGACGGTTACGTTGCGTCCCATGCGCAGCCGCAGTTGAAAACGCATGCGAACGCGTGTAAACGTTGCGTTTTACATACGCATGCGCATAGCTTTGCGCACGCAGGTCCGCAACGTTCACATGCATTTGTCTGCGTTTTGAGCCTTGCGCATGCGTTTTCCATCTGCATGCGTTCGCTAAACTTAGCCCAATTTTCAGTGACCCTGCCTACAGACACGCCCATTGGGCTTTTTGAGCATGCGCACTAAGGTGTCCGCATGCGCTTCATCTGCAGCTGTGCGCAAAACCATCCGCATGCGTACAGTCTCATAGGGGGCTAATGTTAATTGTATCCGCAGCGTGCGCATGCGGACACTTGCATTTTTTTGGACGCGCCGAAAAATGCTACAAGCCGCGTTCCCTGGCGGCATAAAATCTACTTCTCCGTCCGCATGCGTATAGTTACGCAGCTGAACGCGAACGAACGTGGCTGTGTGCGGATGACTGCGCATCCCATGTTAAAGATAGGTGCGCAATCTGCATGCGGATTTCGGGACACAGAGCCGTCCGCGGCGCAAACCTCCTGAAATGTGTAGGCACCCTAAGCATCAGATCAGACATTGGCCAATTGCAGCCAGTGCACATGAGTTTTCTTGTACACAGCATGACTACTCTGGTCTAAGGTTTGTATTCAGCAGTACAAGGTTGGTAAGGTCAGCATTACAGAGAGTGAAAGGGGCTGTCCACTATTATTCAGGTGACGTCTTCTCTTTCTCTGTTTGCCCCATTACAATAACAGCAATTATACTCCCCTCCGATGTCGGCACTGTGATGCTGTCCTGGGGCTCATATGAGGTTGTTACTACAGAGGAGCCCTGCACCCAATCAGCGATGGCTTCTCTCTGCCTTCGGACATATCGGACATCAATAGACTGTGAACAACCAGCCGCAACTTTCTCTTGATGTTCAGTTTGTCTAAAGGTAGTGATTGGGCAGGGCTCCTGTGAAGTAACAACCTCATATGAGTCCCAGGAAAATGAGTCTACAAAGGAAACGAAATTTATCGACTAGTGGAGCGCTAGGGTGAATTAAAACAAGGAAATGGATTAAGCGGCAAGGACCTGCAGTGTCCTTGGTGATCACCCACATGATCGGAGGACCTGCGATGACGTGTATCCCGTTCTTGTGGTTACGTGACGCGGAAGTCCAGACGAACAACGCCAAGGAGCCGCAGCATTAGCTCACGGAGGTCACCGCTGCCTGGGGCATTTATCCAGATGGCAATTGCACCCAAAGGAGACTTATGGCCACTTTACACATACCCAACTTATCTGTCCAACGTCTGAACAGATCTCTGGTTGCAGTGAAATCATGGACACATTGCTCCATTTTGTGGCTGTGTACAAATGGAACTATGTGTCCATGATTTCACTGCAACCAGTAAGTTGGACAGATAAGTTGGTGTGTGTAAAGTGGCCCTTAGTCCGGGGTTGTACGAGGGCGCACAACCCCTAAAGGTGAGCGGCCTATTGGCCTCCCATATTGTTAGTGTTCCCAAGAGGTTCTTTCACATGTGCGCTCTCTATTTCTCTTTTACATACAAGGAGAGTGAGTGTCACAGTGCCGACATCAGAGGTGAGTATAAGTGCTGTTATATTAACAGAATGAGTTGAAGTAGTGGATAATCCCTTAAAGGGAACCAACCACCTCAGATCACCCTAATACACGGTTAGTACATGTCCCTGCACCCTAAGGATACCTTTCCAGCACTGTTATACTTCAGGGCTGTGCATTCATTGCATGGCTGTGCTCCCCCTCCCTCTGTGCAGAGGAGATAACGATCACACCCATCAGGGCAGGGCAGCAGGCACGGAGGGAGGGGGAGCACAGACATGCAATGCACAGCCCTGAAGTATAACAGAAGGAGGGATACGCCCAGAAGTCACCAGGCTAGTAAGTTTATAAAGTCTTTATATCAGTTATACTAATGCAAGATTTTACACAAAAACAGTGCTGGAAAGGTATCCTTAGGGTGCAGGGACACTTATTAACTGTGTATTAGGGTGATCTGAGGTGGTTGGTTCCCTTTAAATTTTTTAATTCTGTACCGGCTACCCAGAGCCAAATAAATAACATTTGGTATTGTGAGACAGTGCGGGGGATCATATGCGAGGGGCGCTATGTCTCCCCCAGAATGCGCACTGTCACGTATTGAGCCCGGTATAGGGTGTGAGAGAAAGGGACGGTCCGCTCCCTCCGCTCCGGGTCTTGCAAGGTCCCGGAAGTAGACACGGAGTTAAAAGCCTGGTCAGGAGGCAGGGCGGGGTTCCCTGTACACAGAATTGTGCTTTAGCTGCAGGAGCAGCAGAGATATACACAGGAGAGGTCTAGAGTTCCAGAGGACCGTGTGCTAGACTAACACGGCCTAGCCCAGGAGGGCTGGGAGCTCGGCGTGACCTATAACGGAGGCCTTTGGCCTGAAGGACCCGGGGTACGTTATATGAACTGTGTCTTGTGTACCCGGCTGCGACCCGGATTCCGGCTGACTGTGCCATCGCTGTGTTTACTAGCAATAAACACCGGGTCCTGTTTGAACCACTACCGGGCTCTACGTGTTTCCTGACTTGCAATCCAGGCGCTGCCCCACATATGGTGGAGAATGCGGGCAAGCAGGCCGGCCCGGTGAAAGTGACTGTTTCATGAGGCCAATGAGCGGCGCCTAAAGTGAGAGGAGCAGCCGTCAGAATAGCCGCCAGTCTTGCGGGGTGCCCGGCCCTGCATGTCCCTACTTAAGCCGGCCACGCTACAGTTCAGGCCTGCCGCTGATATGGAGGAAATCCTAAGGCAGCTGGTACTTACCCAGCAGCGGCAGCAGGAACAGCAGCAGCGACATGAGGAGCAGCAGCTCCGACAGCAGGAGCAGCACCAGCGACAGCAGGAGCAGCAGCAGTTGCTACAACAGGAGCAGTTACGACAACAGCAGGAGCAGCACCAGCGACAGCAGGAGCAGCAGCTCCGACAGCAGGAGCAGCACCAGCGACAGCAGGAGCAGCAGCAGTTGCTACAACAGGAGCAGTTTCTACAACAGCAGAAAACGAATGAACTGCTCCTGCAGCAAATTGCGGCCTTACGAGACCCGCCATCAGCGCCTCCCCCGGAGCGGCGTGAGGCCCGGGACCGGGTCCGATCGGCCCTGCGGAAGCTGAGTCCAGAGGACGACGTAGAAGCCTTCCTCACCGTCTACGAGCGCACCGCAGAACGAGAAGGCCTCCCTTCCGCTCAGTGGGCTGAAGTGGTGGCGCCATTCCTGATGGGCGATGCCCAAAAGGCCTACACGGACCTCAGTTGGGAGGAAGCACAGGACTACGCCAGACTCAAAGGTGAGATCCTTGCTAGACTGGGGGTCAATACTTATGTCCGAGCCCAACGGGTGCATTCCTGGTCCTACGTGGAGTCCAAGCCGGCTCGCTCCCAGGCGTATGACTTGTTGCAGTTGGTGAAACGGTGGCTCCAGCCTGAGAGCTTGACTCCGGGCCAGATGGTGGAAAGGGTGGTGGTCGACCGGCTGGTACGGACTTTGCCGGTTGCGATACAGCGTTGGGTGGGGCAAGGGGACTCGGGTACCTTGGACCAGGTGGTTAGCTTGCTAGAGCGATATACAGCCACCCAGGAGTTCATACGGGACTCTGCCCCACTGCGGCAGTTACGCCGGCCTCCGGAGCCGGCTAAAGGGGTACGTCCATTCCCAGGGGACTCTCCTAAAAACGTACCCGCTGAGAGGACACCCCAGGACAGGGCCGACAGGAGACCTGGCTCCCCAAGAAGGAGGTTCCGGCCCAGCACTGTCCCTACCACGTGGTGCTGGCGGTGCAAAGGACCAGGACATGTGGCTGCCTATTGCCCACTAACGGCGGAACCCATGGACTGCGGGTTCACACGCCGGATCTCGATGTATGCCAGCCCCGTGTTCACTGCAGACGTGGTGGATCCCCTAACGGAACCACATCTGTGCCCAGTGCTCATTAATGGACACAGAGCGGAAGCTCTCTTGGACTCTGGCAGTTTGGTGACGCTGGTTCGGGCGTCCTTAATCCCCGGGTTGCAACTCACTGGGGAATTGATCGGGGTCCGGTGTATACACGGGGACCTACGCGAGTATCCAACCACGGAGGTGACTCTATCCACTTCATGTGGAGAGGTGACCCACGTGGTTGGAGTGGTAAACTCTCTACCCTACGGGACTGTGCTGGGAAGAGACTTACCATTGTTTTGGTCCTTTATGGGGAAGGAGGAGTAACCCCTCCCTGATGCCCGGGAATCAGGGTGCTGAACCCGACGACCCTGAGACCGGGACACCTGCCGTAGGGGTCGCCAACATAGGGCTAGAGTGTCACCCCGATAGGTTTCCGGTAGACGTATTGGCAGGAGAGGTCGAGGAGACCCCACCGCTTCCAGAGTTGGAAGTATCCCGGGGAGCGTTTGGGACAGCCCAGCTACAGGACCCCACACTGACCAGGGCCCGAGAAAGGGTAACAGAAGTAAACTGGGTAGCTCAGCAGCCAGGGGCTGAGAATGTATTTCCACGCATGGTGATTAACCGGGAGTTACTTTATAGGGTGGACAAAGTCAGGGATGAGGTCGTGGACCAACTGGTAGTGCCGCAGCCACACCGCCGGGCAGTCCTAGAGATGGCCCACTCCCACCTGCTAGGGGGCCACCTTGGGGCTAAAAAAATGCAAGAACGCATCTTGCGGAGGTTCTTCTGGCCGGGCGTGTATGCGGACGTCCAGAGGTACTGCGACTCCTGCCCGGAATGTCAGCTGACCACACCCATTGCCACTTTCCGTAGTCCATTGGTACCTCTACCCGTTATAGAGGAACCTTTTGAACGGATCGCAATGGATTTGGTGGGGCCTATAGTGAAGTCAGCCCGAGGCCACCAACATATACTCGTGGTTGTCGACTACGCCACCCGGTACCCGGAGGCGATTCCGTTACGCCGCACCTCGGCGAAGATGATTGCCCGGGAGCTGTTTGCTATGTTCTGTCGTCTAGGACTGCCTAAGGAAATCCTCACAGATCAGGGGACTCCTTTTATGTCCAAAGTGACCCGGGAACTGTGTAAACTGCTCAACATAAAACAGTTACGCACCTCGGTGTATCATCCCAGACCGACGGATTAGTGGAGCGGTTTAATAAAACCCTGAAGTCCATGCTAAAAAAAGTGGTAGCAAAGGACGGAAAGGATTGGGACATGTTATTGCCCTATCTAATGTTCGCCATTCGGGAGGTACCGCAGTCGTCTACGGGGTTTTCCCCCTTTGAGCTGTTGTACGGCCGACATCCTAGAGGGCTCTTGGATGTTGCCAAAGAGACGTGGGAACAGGAACCCACACCCTATAGGAGTGTGATTGATCACGTGGCGAAAATGCAGGACCGGATCACGGCGGTCCGGCCTATTGTAAAAGAGCACCTAATGGATGCCCAAGGAGCGCAAAGCCGCAGGTATAATACACGGGCCACCGTTAGGACCTTTGAGGTGGGGGACCGGGTATTGGTCTTAGTGCCCACAACGGAAAGCAAATTATTGGCCAAATGGCAAGGGCCCTATGAAATCCGGGAAAAAGTAGGGGAGGTCAATTACAAGGTATACCAGCGCGGGAATAGGAAACCCGTGCAGCTATACCACGTAAATTTGCTTAAAGCATGGAAAGACCGAGAGTGCCTGCTTATGGAAGCGTCCGATGCACCCGGTGACCCTTCCCCTTCGGCCACCAGGGATACCGAAGGGGTAAAAATAAGTGACACCCTCACTAAGGCCCAACGACGGGAGGCTCGAAAGTTGGTACAGCAGAATCCCGATGTGTTCTCTGACCTGCCCGGGCGCACTTCGGTCATTCAACATGACATTGTCACTGAGCCCCGGGTTAAAGTGCGAGTGAAACCGTACCGGGTACCCGAGGCCAGACGGCAAGCCATCACGGCCGAAGTTAAACACATGCTTAAGTTAGGCGTGATAGAAGAATCCCGGAGTGAGTGGGCTAGTCCCATTGTGCTCATTCCAAAGCCGGACGGATCGTTGCGGTTCTGCAACGATTTCCGGAAGCTGAACGAAGTGTCTAAGTTTGATTTATATCCCATGCCCGGGTGGACGAGTTGATTGAAAGACTGGGGCAAGCCCAGTACTTCACAACGCTCGATCTGACAAAAGGATACTGGCAGGTGCCGCTAACAGAGTCGGCCAGGGAAAAAACCGCCTTTGTTACTCCGGAAGGTCTCTATCACTACGTCGTGTTGCCTTTTGGGTTGCATGGAGCCCCGGCCACATTTCAGCGGCTCATGGACATAGTGTTAGAACCTCATCGGAAGTACGCGTCCGCCTACCTAGATGACATCATCATCTTTAGTCCGGATTGGCACACCCACTTATCCCAGGTTCAGGCCGTGGTGGATTCGCTCAGGGCCGCAGGCCTGACGGCGAATCCGAAAAAATGTGCCATGGGGCTCGAGGAAGCCCGGTACCTGGGGTATGTGATTGGGCGAGGGGTTATCAAACCCCAAATAAACAAAATCGAGGCCATTCAAAATTGGCCCCGACCGGTGTCTACCAAACAGGTGAGGGCGTTCCTCGGCATTGTTGGGTACTACCGACGCTTCATACCCAATTTTGCTGGGCGAACGGCGGCCCTGTCCGACCTGTTAAAAGGGAAGAAGTCTGCTTTGGTGCGTTGGAATCCCCAAGCAGAGGCGGCCTTTCAATCCATGAAGTCGGCCTTGTGCGGACAGCCCGTCCTCATCAGTCCTGACTTCACAAAGGCCTTCGTTGTACAAACAGACGCCTCGGAGGTGGGGCTGGGGGCTGTGCTGTCGCAAGAAGTGGACGGAATCGAGCATCCGGTCACTTACTTGAGCCGGAAATTGTCCCCGGCGGAAAAGAATTATAGCGTAGTGGAGAAGGAGTGCTTGGCCGTTAAATGGGCCTTGGAGTCCCTACGTTATTATTTGCTCGGGCGACAGTTCCGGTTGGTTACGGATCACGCTCCTTTGGTCTGGATGCGAAATGCCAAGGAACGGAACGCTCGGGTCACCCGGTCGTTCCTGTCCCTCCAAAACTTCCATTTTACGGTGGAGCATCGGGCTGGCAAGTTGCAGGGTAATGCGGATGCCCTGTCCCGGGCACCCTGTTTGATGGCTGGGGTTCAACCCCACAAGTTTGAACCGAGGGGGGGGGGTGTGTGAGACAGTGCGGGGGATCATATGCGAGGGGCGCTATGTCTCCCCCAGAATGCGCACTGTCACGTATTGAGCCCGGTATAGGGTGTGAGAGAAAGGGACGGTCCGCTCCGGGTCTTGCAAGGTCCCGGAAGTAGACACGGAGTTAAAAGCCTGGTCAGGAGGCAGGGCGGGGTTCCCTGTACACAGAATTGTGCTTTAGCTGCAGGAGCAGCAGAGATATACACAGGAGAGGTCTAGAGTTCCAGAGGACCGTGTGCTAGACTAACACGGCCTAGCCCAGGAGGGCTGGGAGCTCGGCGTGACCTATAACGGAGGCCTTTGGCCTGAAGGACCCGGGGTACGTTATATGAACTGTGTCTTGTGTACCCGGCTGCGACCCGGATTCCGGCTGACTGTGCCATCGCTGTGTTTACCAGCAATAAACACCGGGTCCTGTTTGAACCACTACCGGGCTCTACGTGTTTCCTGACTTGCAATCCAGGCGCTGCCCCACAGTATTTAAAGGTCCAGTCTACAGTCATGGGGTAAAAAGATGTGAGTAATAAATGTTGGTGTTGCCTGGTGAGACCATTGGGTCCCAGGAATCAGATTTCTTTCACTGGGTATACTTTTTTTTTTTTTTCCCTCAGTTTTTATGAAATAGACTCCCTGTGCTTCAGGCAGGTAGAATCTTTATAATAATAATATTTATTAATTTATATAGTGTCATTAATTTAACAGCACTTTCCATTCATCGGCACCACCGTCCCCATTAGTGCTCACAATCTAAGGGTGGAGGCACACTGGCGTGAGACACGCGTGAGTCTCACGCTTGTAATAAACGCATGTCACTTGCACTGATGTTAAGAAATTGGCCAGGGCACAGTGGTCCGTTTTACGCAGTCGCCTCTCGCATGTCACCGGCAATGCGATTACACTCGCAGCATGCTGCGTATGTGTGCGATTCCTGCGCGCGTACGGCCAATGCAAGTCTATGGCGGCGGTTTTTTCTCGCATGAAGGCAGCACACCATGCAAGTTACATGCGCGAAATACGCTTGTACGTGATCAGCAGAACAGGAAGTACAAGCTGATTCCAATTCTGAAGTGCACCTGCATGCCTCCATGCCTCAAAAACACCTTACACTCGGATCGCTGTTTGTGACTGAAAAAACGCACTCGCACTGCAAACGCACCCCACTCGCACCGCACTCGCACACAACTCGCACCGCGATCGCGGACAAATACGCGACGTAGTTGCCGAAATGGCTAGCGTACAAAACGCTCCGTTTTTCACGCCCCTAGTGTGCCTCCACCCTAAACATCATATATTTATGTCTTTTGAAGTGTGGAAGGACACCTGAGAACTGGGAGGAAACCCACACAAACATGGAGAACTTACAAACTTGTTGCAGATGTTGTCCTTGGGGATTTGAACCCAGGATCTCAGTGCTGGAAGTGTAGTGCTAACCACTGAGGGTGCTTTCACACTACGATTTTTAGGGAGCCGATGCTGTCCGATATAAATCGGACATCATCGGTTCCCTTCTGATGCTTGGAATCGGGTGCCAAATAGGCACCCGATTCCGGCATAAAATCGTTGCCGGGCTGAAAAAAAAAAAAGAAAAAAAAAAAAGTTTATTCTCACTCCCCCCGAGCCCCCGCCGTCTCCCGCCATCTTCTTTGAGGCTCCCGGTGGCTCATGCAGGTTCCCGGTGGCTGCAGAGGTCTTCCTCTGCTGTTCAGGACCTGCGGTGATGTCACAGTCACGTGACCGCGGGTTCCACCATGGTAACCCGCGGTCACATGACTGTGACATCACCGCAGGTCCTGAACAACAGAGGAAGACCTCTGCAGCCACCGGGAACCTGCATGAGCCACCGGGAGCCTCAAAGAAGATGGCGGGAGACGGCGGGGGCTCGGGGGGAGGTGAGAATAAACTTTTTTTTTTTTTTTTTTTTTTTTTTTTTTTTAACCCCTGCGCTCCCAGTTGAGCAATTTTACTGTACTGAGCATGCTCAGTACAGTAAAATAGGGTCCTGGGAGACATCAGATGCTTCCTCGGACCCTTCTCCATAGGGCCCCATGTTAGATTAATCGGGTCAGATCGGATGTGCACTAAATGCCATCCGATTTGGTCCGATCCGAGTCTGTCAGATTTTATTTTCGGTGCAAAAATCGTTGCAGGCAACGATTTTTTTTCACCGGAAAAAAATCGGGAAAAATCGGGCAGAATCGGATCGGACCAAATCGGATGGCATTTAGTGCACATCCGATTCGGTCCGATCCCCATAGGGATGCATGGGCCCCGAAAATCGGTCCGATGCTATCCGATTTTTATCGGACAGCATCGGAAATGAATAAATCGTAGTGTGAAAGCACCCTAACCCACCATGCCATACACATATTAGATCCTCATGTAGTAGCAGGACAGAAAATTATTTGATTTAGAGACTAAGAATATAACATTTTATTGCCTAAAAATGACTATTGTTTGTGCCAACTTTCAAGTTATTCATTATTTTATTGTTATCTCACCATTCTTAATAATGAGGTTTTAAAGACATCTGAACAGTATAGCAGTTGAGTATATGAACCTCCCATACCATCCACACTTGCCTAATGTCGAAGGTCCAACTACTGGAACCCAAATGATCCTAAGAAGAGGGCTCTGAAGAGCCCTGTCTGAATGGAATAATGGTTGCTTATGTGCACCTCCTGTTTGTCCATACTTCCCTGATGCCGAAAGTCCAACTTCTTAGGCTGGCTTCACACCGCGGATTTTCACCGGATGTGTTCGGTGTTTTGCTGGATGCATCGGACACAGCTTGACAGCTCCGGACAGAATCAGAGGGCAAATATACCCTCCGGTCCTGCTTTCTGACAGAATAGGCAGTGTGCCGCTTCTGCCACTGTCCAGTGCTGAAATTTCAGATTTGTGGCTAGTGGGAGCTAGCCGCGGTTATGAAATTTCTACCGGGAGCTCTCCAGGTGCTGAAGTTCAACGCTAGCCCCCGCTGAACTTCAGCACCCGGCAGCCGTATCCGATTTTCTGTCGGATCCGGCGCCCATAGTGTCCCATGTTGGGAGGCGCCGGATCGTGAAGGATCCTGCAGGATCCGATTTTGTCAGATTTTTGCCCCGGAGACAAAAACGCTGCAAGCTGTGATTTTCTGTCTGGGGGGAAAAAAAACAAATTTTGACGGATCCTGCCTGACTTTAGAGGACCGTATGGCAAATCACTGCCATCCAGTCCCATCCAGTAGTCCTATGGGGCCAAAATCGGATCCGGGGCTGTCCAGTTCACACCGGACATCCCCGAATTCCGTAAACCGTGGTGTGAAGCTTGCCTTAGGCTTCACACCATGGCTTTGGGGATCCGGGGCTGTCCGGTGTGAACTGGACAGCCCCAGATCCAATTTTGGCCCCATAGCATTCCTATGGGGCCAGATGGTAGTGATTTGCCATCCGGTTGTCTGCTGTCAGGGAGGATCCGGCAGGATTTTTTTTTTTCTCCGAACACAAAATTGCGGGCAAAAATCTGACAAAATCAGATTCTGCCGGATCTGGTGCCCCCTAAGATTTTAAAATTTCAGGACCTGGACAGCGGCATCAGCGCGCACTGATGATTCCGGCAGAAAACTGAATCGGAGGGAATATTAACCCTCCGGTTCTGTTTTCTCCGGAGCTGTCAGGGTGTGTGTCCGGTGCATCTAGCAAAACACCGGACACAGCCCGACACCACAAAACTGTGGTGTGAAGCCGGCCTTAGGCTAGGGCCACACTTGGGAGCATGCATCCGTTTATTGAATGCATTACTGGATCCAGTTTTTCCCCTTGCCATTTTTGAGTCTTCTTTACTGGATCTGGTACCGGATCCGTTAATGCATGGTACCTATATGTACCATGCGTTAACGCATGCGTTTCCCATAGACCCCCATGTTAAAAAAAAAAAAAAAATTGCATGGGTTTTTGAAAATACACCAAAAAAACATTGCAGACCCTATTAAAAACGGATTTCTCAAAAACCCAATCCAGTAAACGGATTGCACTGTTGCAATCCGGTTTTTGCATTGGAGTCTATGGGTGTAGTACCGGATGCGGTTTTCAAGATTTCAACATGTCAAAAACTAGATCCAGTAACTGGATTGCAGACGCAAGTGTGGCCCTGGCCTTAGATCAAACTGATCTTGAGAATGGGGATAATGAAGAGTCTGAATGGAATAGATGTGTGTATGCAACTTCACACCATTTCTTCTGAGACTGCCAGAAAAAGCAATATACAGCACTTGGCTCTCCCCAGTAGAACGAATAGAGCAGAGATGCATATGCGCAACGTCTGCTCCATTACACTCTAGTGATTGGGAATTGTCCGCTTTCCTATGGATAGCAGCTAAGTTCAAACATCACAAACCCTATAAATGAGAATCCTGACCTCTTTGTAGCATTATATGACCACGTCACCTCTGTTGTGTGTACAGGATGTGGATATATGCCGTATTTGTCCTATGTCCAGTTGAGATCTCGCGGTCTTCTCATTATTCCTAGGTACTATGATAGATTTACAGCATCAGCCTTATTTTGATTGAAGTGTAGTGATGTTATGTGCCACTGATTGCGTATTTGGTTACAATGACTAAACAATTTAAGACCTCTAATAATCTGGAACTGTTTTTTTGTCAACAGATGCTTTCTCATAAAACAGTGAGACTTTTGGTTACAAGAACACTTTTATACAACTTATGGAGGCCAAAGTTCGGACTGTCATCTACATCTCGTGTGGACAGAAGTGAGCACATGGCTGGCACGTCACACCGCAGACCCCTGACTAAAGACAGTAGCACTACGGCTGTTAAAAAATTGTCCATGGAAGGCAATATTGCAGCGGGGAAATCCACTTTCCTCAGACTGTTATGTGCTGCACAGCGAGAGTGGACTTTGATGGCTGAACCTCTTGGGAAGTGGCAGCATGTCCACTCTGCTTCTCATCAGGGTGTGGACAACTTACTGCAGCTCTTGTATGCTGATCCTGCCCGTTGGTCGTACACTTTTCAGACGTTGTCCTGTATGAGCCGCTTCAAAGCTCAGATTGAGCCACCTTCCGAACATTTGCTGAAGCAGAGAGAACCTGTCCAGATATTTGAGAGGTCGGTGTATAGTGACAGGTTCGTATTTGCCAAGGCTCTTTTTGAACTTGGCCATTTAAATGAAATTGAGTGGACGTTGTATCAAGAATGGCACTCTTTTTTAATAGAGGAGTTTGGCAAGAAAGCGGCTTTGGATGGGATTATCTACCTTCGAGCAAGCCCTGGAAAGTGCTTTGAGAGACTCCAGAAGAGAGCACGGAAGGAAGAAAAGACAGTTACCGAAGACTACCTGAAGAAGCTGCATGATCAGCATGAATGCTGGCTAGTAGAGAAGTCTACAGATGTCCATTTTCAGCATATTCGGGACACACCTGTCCTTGTGTTAGACGTTGAGGAGGAATTTGAAGACGATCCTTTAGTTAGCGAACATCTAAGTAATAAAGTGAAGGAGTTCGTTGCCAGTTTATAAGTTTGTTATCTATATCATCCTCAAACTGGATAGTTAAAGGCTGAAACTATTGGCTCGTCATAGTGTCATATAAGAAGCTTTAAACATTGGGGGTCCTTGTGCTGATATCACCACCCATCTCTAAAATCAAGGGTGGGCATAGAAAAGAGGGCCCTTGTAAGAACAATATGTGGGTCCTTTATACTCCAATAGTTCATCATAATATGCAATTTACCCTGCTTTGAGGTTGGAACTTGACCCCCTTACTATGTGGGCACCTATGTAGCTGCACTGATAGTATATCTACCCCATCTAAAGTGATGGGTCTTGGAGTTATGCCCCTTCCGCTCAGATTTCTTCAGAGAGCAGGGTTCAGATTCATTTCAATTACTGACATGTCAAAAGGACGATATTACAAGTTAGTAATTTTATTTCCAGCTCGTCTGTTGCTGTACAGACTCATTCCCATTGTTTATATTTTTCTGATGTATTACTCATGTTATCTATATAATATTATATTTATATCAAATTATTTAGTGAAAACATATATTTATATACATGTAAACTGGTAACAACTTCATGTCTGAGGGTACCTTTACACGTCGCAACATTGCATGCAATTTCACTTGCAACTTACTGGTTGCAGTGGAATCATGGACACATTGTTCCATTTGTACACAGCAACAAGATAGAACAATGTGTCCATGATTTCACTGCAACCAGTAAGTTGCTAGTGAAATTGCATGCAATGTTGCGACGTGTAAAGGTACCCCAAGACACATTTCTTCTGAATTTTAGGACGCTTTTACAATTTTCGACAATTCTATGAATGTGTTTTTTTTGTTTTTTTTTTGTAAAGGTTTATTCATTAGTCTATACACCGGTTTGTATTTTACTGTCCATGACATGACCTGTTGTGATCGCTGGTCTCCTGACCCTTACTAGCAGTATGATATATATCTATGGAGCTGGGCAACCTGGTGATTATACATAAAATACTAGAATTCACAAGCTATACGGCTGTATGAATGATTCTTAATGGGGCTAATTGAACCACATTGTAGCGACAGCTCCATTAGCTGAGTATATTCTCTCAGCGCCATGTCATTGGGGAATACTTGTATTGCCAGATAGCGTTGTCCTAATATTTAGAATGCAATACCGGTGTAAACCAGGCAGCCCTGGACTGGTTTTTGGCCCCATAGTAGCCTATGGAGCCGGATGGCAGCTCTCTGCCATCCAGTTTCATCTCTCCGGTGGAATCCGGGAGAATTCGGATTATTCGCTCCTGACACAAAAATGATGCTTGCATCATTTTTGTGTCCGGGGAGAAAAATCTCCCCAATTTGCCGGATCCTGGATTCACCTGGATCTGGGGTAATCCGGCGCTCCCTAACATGGAAGCCTATGGGGCCGGATTGCCCCGGTCCGGGAGGATCCGGAAACCGGGATACCGGCGGCTGCACGCCGCTGTTGTTTCAGGACCGCGGCTAGCTCCATGCTAGCCGCGGTCTTGAAAAATCAGCAGCTGCGGCTGCAATTACAGCCATCCGGCTGCACACAGGACCAGAGGGCACATTTGGCCCTCCAGTTCTGTGTGCTGATCCGGTCCGGGGCTGTCAGGTTCATGCCTGACAGCCCCAGACCAGATCACACCGTGGTGTGAAGCCAGCCTAAGTTTGCAGGAGCCAGGTATGGTTGAGATAGATTGGAAACAAGTAGGTAGGAAGTATAATGCTACATCAAAAGTTCCCCAAGCACCTGTACTTTGTTTGAACAGTCAATTTGTACTGACAGTCCCTTTGGGCATTGGGCAGCTTTCAGATCAGCGTTTTGTGCTGTTCGCGGCAAATCCGGCATCTTTGCCGCATTTGCGGCGTAACAGTTCGCTTGTGGTATGTCTGTGGCAAGCCCCATTCATTCTCTATGGGACTTGTGGTCATGTGCAGCAAGTGTAGTGATGTTATGTGCCACTGATTGCGTATTTGGTTACAATGACTAAACAATTTAAGACCTCTAATAATCTGGAACTGTTTTTTTGTCAACAGATGCTTTCTCATAAAACAGTGAGACTTTTGGTTACAAGAACACTTTTATACAACTTATGGAGGCCAAAGTTCGGACTGTCATCTACATCTCGTGTGGACAGAAGTGAGCACATGGCTGGCACGTCACACCGCAGACCCCTGACTAAAGACAGTAGCACTACGGCTGTTAAAAAATTGTCCATGGAAGGCAATATTGCAGCGGGGAAATCCACTTTCCTCAGACTGTTATGTGCTGCACAGCGAGAGTGGACTTTGATGGCTGAACCTCTTGGGAAGTGGCAGCATGTCCACTCTGCTTCTCATCAGGGTGTGGACAACTTACTGCAGCTCTTGTATGCTGATCCTGCCCGTTGGTCGTACACTTTTCAGACGTTGTCCTGTATGAGCCGCTTCAAAGCTCAGATTGAGCCACCTTCCGAACATTTGCTGAAGCAGAGAGAACCTGTCCAGATATTTGAGAGGTCGGTGTATAGTGACAGGTTCGTATTTGCCAAGGCTCTTTTTGAACTTGGCCATTTAAATGAAATTGAGTGGACGTTGTATCAAGAATGGCACTCTTTTTTAATAGAGGAGTTTGGCAAGAAAGCGGCTTTGGATGGGATTATCTACCTTCGAGCAAGCCCTGGAAAGTGCTTTGAGAGACTCCAGAAGAGAGCACGGAAGGAAGAAAAGACAGTTACCGAAGACTACCTGAAGAAGCTGCATGATCAGCATGAATGCTGGCTAGTAGAGAAGTCTACAGATGTCCATTTTCAGCATATTCGGGACAACACCTGTCCTTGTGTTAGACGTTGAGGAGGAATTTGAAGACGATCCTTTAGTTAGCGAACATCTAAGTAATAAAGTGAAGGAGTTCGTTGCCAGTTTATAAGTTTGTTATCTATATCATCCTCAAACTGGATAGTTAAAGGCTGAAACTATTGGCTCGTCATAGTGTCATATAAGAAGCTTTAAACATTGGGGGTCCTTGTGCTGATATCACCACCCATCTCTAAAATCAAGGGTGGGCATAGAAAAAGAGGGCCCTTGTAAGAACAATATGTGGGTCCTTTATACTCCAATAGTTCATCATAATATGCAATTTACCCTGCTTTGAGGTTGGAACTTGACCCCCTTACTATGTGGGCACCTATGTAGCTGCACTGATAGTATATCTACCCCATCTAAAGTGATGGGTCTTGGAGTTATGCCCCTTCCGCTCAGATTTCTTCAGAGAGCAGGGTTCAGATTCATTTCAATTACTGACATGTCAAAAGGACGATATTACAAGTTAGTAATTTTATTTCCAGCTCGTCTGTTGCTGTACAGACTCATTCCCATTGTTTATATTTTTCTGATGTATTACTCATGTTATCTATATAATATTATATTTATATCAAATTATTTAGTGAAAACATATATTTATATACATGTAAACTGGTAACAACTTCATGTCTGAGGGTACCTTTACACGTCGCAACATTGCATGCAATTTCACTTGCAACTTACTGGTTGCAGTGGAATCATGGACACATTGTTCCATTTGTACACAGCAACAAGATAGAACAATGTGTCCATGATTTCACTGCAACCAGTAAGTTGCTAGTGAAATTGCATGCAATGTTGCGACGTGTAAAGGTACCCCAAGACACATTTCTTCTGAATTTTAGGACGCTTTTACAATTTTCGACAATTCTATGAATGTGTTTTTTTTGTTTTTTTTTTGTAAAGGTTTATTCATTAGTCTATACACCGGTTGTATTTTACTGTCCATGACATGACCTGTTGTGATCGCTGGTCTCCTGACCCTTACTAGCAGTATGATATATATCTATGGAGCTGGGCAACCTGGTGATTATACATAAAATACTAGAATTCACAAGCTATACGGCTGTATGAATGATTCTTAATGGGGCTAATTGAACCACATTGTAGCGACAGCTCCATTAGCTGAGTATATTCTCTCAGCGCCATGTCATTGGGGAATACTTGTATTGCCAGATAGCGTTGTCCTAATATTTAGAATGCAATACCGGTGTAAACCAGGCAGCCCTGGACTGGTTTTTGGCCCCATAGTAGCCTATGGAGCCGGATGGCAGCTCTCTGCCATCCAGTTTCATCTCTCCGGTGGAATCCGGGAGAATTCGGATTATTCGCTCCTGACACAAAAATGATGCTTGCATCATTTTTGTGTCCGGGGAGAAAAATCTCCCCAATTTGCCGGATCCTGGATTCACCTGGATCTGGGGTAATCCGGCGCTCCCTAACATGGAAGCCTATGGGGCCGGATTGCCCCGGTCCGGGAGGATCCGGAAACCGGGATACCGGCGGCTGCACGCCGCTGTTGTTTCAGGACCGCGGCTAGCTCCATGCTAGCCGCGGTCTTGAAAAATCAGCAGCTGCGGCTGCAATTACAGCCATCCGGCTGCACACAGGACCAGAGGGCACATTTGGCCCTCCAGTTCTGTGTGCTGATCCGGTCCGGGGCTGTCAGGTTCATGCCTGACAGCCCCAGACCAGATCACACCGTGGTGTGAAGCCAGCCTAAGTTTGCAGGAGCCAGGTATGGTTGAGATAGATTGGAAACAAGTAGGTAGGAAGTATAATGCTACATCAAAAGTTCCCCAAGCACCTGTACTTTGTTTGAACAGTCAATTTGTACTGACAGTCCCTTTGGGCATTGGGCAGCTTTCAGATCAGCGTTTTGTGCTGTTCGCGGCAAATCCGGCATCTTTGCCGCATTTGCGGCGTAACAGTTCGCTTGTGGTATGTCTGTGGCAAGCCCCATTCATTCTCTATGGGACTTGTGGTCATGTGCAGCAAGTGCGGTTTTGCTAGATCTGGCAATTCCGGCACTTGCAGCAAGTGAAAAAACAGGTGCTAGCAGCGTTTTTTGACTTTCTACATTCGATGGATCCGGTGAAACCGCACATGACCACAAGTCCCATAGAGAATGAATGGGGTTTGCAGCAGACTTACTGTAAGTCAGCCGTTACACCACAGATGTGGCAAATCTGCCGGATCTGGAGCGAACGACACAAAAGGCTGATGTGAAAGCTTCCTTAAATAGATGCTATATGTTGAAAATGCCTCTAAATTAAAGGGTACCAACCACCAGGAATTAATCTCCTGTAAATCAGTGCAGGTGGTAATTGATGTGTGAAGCATGACATCACTGCTTGGGTTTTTTTTTTTCTTTTTCATTCCTCCTCTGTGGGCTTGTCTTAATGCTCTAAGCAGAACCCCCCCCCCCCCCCCCCCCCAGCCCTTGGATGAGTCTGGATGAGAGGGAGGGGAAAGGGGTCCAGCTTACAGCAGGAAGACAAGCCTGCAGGAGAGGAATAAAGACAAAAAACCCCAAGCAGTGATGTCATGTTTTACACGTCAATCACCACCTGCACTGATTTACAGGTGGTTAAATGATGGTGGTTGGTTCCCTTTCGATAATTTATCCCTGCAGTGGCCATGAAAATATTTGCTTTTCTGTCCACCAGGTACTGTAAGTCATGTATCCGAAAGCTTATATTGCAAGAGGCAAGTTTTGCATTGAACAATTGATTAATGGGTATATTGATTTCTGTATCTTGGTTGCCTACATTGCAGTTATATTGTGCATGTTAAGTATATAAATTATCAAAATGTTATATATTTATTAATTGCTGAAAAGAAAGATTACCATAAACTACAATAAACAACCAGTTGATGTACACCATTAACATTTTTCTGCTTTTTCATTGGGTCGCAGGTTTTCACCATCGCAAATCAGTATAAAAGTATAAAAGGTACACCGTTCACCCAAATTTTCCTGATTGTCAAGATGCCAATATACAGTCGGAGCTGAAAGTGTTGGCATCCTTGAAATAGTTCCAGAAAA
This sequence comes from Allobates femoralis, assembly GCA_033576535.1. Lineage (NCBI taxonomy): Eukaryota > Metazoa > Chordata > Amphibia > Anura > Aromobatidae > Allobates > Allobates femoralis. The sequence goes on along the minus strand of JARQOC010000004.1, from coordinate 414,824,616 downwards.
TGAAGTATTTGTCTCAGAAAATTATTTCAATTACACTTGTTTCATTATACACGTGCTTATTTCCTTTGTGTGCATTAGAACATCGAAAAAAAAGAGAATGAAAGAAAAAGTGGACATAATTTTACACAAAACTCCAAAAATGGGCCCGACAATATTGTTGGCATCCTCAACTTAATATATGGTTGCACCCATTTTGGAATAAATAACTGCAATCAATCACTTCCTATAACCATCATCAAGTTTCTTACACCTCTCAATTGTAATTTTGGGCCACTCTTCTTTTGCAAACTGCTCCAGGTCTCTCATCTTTGAAAGGTGTTTTCTCCTAACATCAATTTTAATATCTCTCCACAGGTGTTCAATGGCATTTAGATCCAGACTCATTGGTGATCCCTTCAGACCGCTGCAGCCCTTTGTTTCCATCCATTTCTGGGGGCTTCTTGAAGAATGTTATCGGTCATTGAGCTGCTGGAAGATCCATGACCTAGGACACAAATCCAGCTTTCTTAAACTGGGCACTAAATTGTGACCCAACATCCTTTGTTATTCTTCAGATTTCATGATGCTTTGCACATAGTAGAGGCACCCAGTGCCAGAGGCAGCAAAGCAACCCCTAAACATCTTTGCACTGTATTTGATTGGGTACCGTGTACTTCTCTTTGTAGGCCTCAATCCATTTTTGGTAAACGGTAGAATGTTGTGCTTTACCAAAAATCTAACTTTGTCTCATCAGTATTTTGGCTTACTCATGTACATTTTAACAAACCGCAATGTAGCTTTTTTTTTATGTCTGTCAGCACTGGGGTCATTCTGAGTCTCCTCTCATAGTGTTTTATTTAATTTGAATTTCGAGGTATAGTTAGCACTGTCACTGATGCACCCTGATCCTGCAGGACCGCTTGAATTTATTTGGAACCTGAGTGTGACTGCTTATCCCCAATCCAGACTATCCTGCATTGCAACCTTTCGTCAATTTTTCTCTATTGTCAGTGTCCAGGGAGATTAGCTACAGTGCCATCTTGATTATGTTGCCCGCCATGGTCAAATGGAACATCAAGATCTCTGGGAATGGACCTGAAACCTTGAGATTGTTAATATTTTTCAACAATTTTGGTTCTCCAGTCTTCATACAGTTCTCTCTATCTTTTCTCCATGTTTAGTGTGGCACACATATACACAATTCAAAGAGTAAAGGCCCAGTTACACACACACATAATTGTGCAGAGATTGTTCGCAGATCTCCGGTTGCAGTGAAATCATGGACACATTGTTCCATTTGTACACAGCCACAAAATGAAACAATATGTCCATGATTTCACTGCAACCAGAGATCTGCAAACAATCTCTGCACAATTACCTGTGTGTGTAACTGGGCCTTTAGGCTGCCTTCACATCACGATTTTCAGGCATCCAAGTGTATCCGTGTCAAATCGGATACACTCGGATGCGATTTTTGCCTCCCATGTATCCCTATGGAGCTCGGATGTGTGCCTATTGCCATCCGATTTTTGTCACAGAGCCAAAATCGCAGCCTGCTGCGATTTTGGTGTCCGTGATTAAAATCGAATACCATGAATCCGTGTCGGATCCGTGATGGTCCGTAGGACTACACAATGGTTGCCTATGGACATTGGATCCAAGTCTTAAATCTGATCCGATGTCGGCTCCATATTTATGTGCTGAGCGTTCCCAGAGGCAGTGCTCAGTGCATAACCCTGCATCTTCTCTATCTGTCCCTGTCTGTCCCTTCTCCATCTCTCCCCCCATCCTCTATTCTGTCTTCCCCTGTCCTATCCCCTGTCCTCTCCCCTCTGGTATATAAAAAAATAATAAAACTGCTCTCAGAGGATACGTCACCTTTCCGGGGATGCGACAGTCTCCCGGCAGATGGAGACTGTCGCATCCTCGGAGCCGCCAGAAAGGTGACGTGTCCTCCGGGAGGAGTTTTATTATTTCAGGGGGGGAGAGGATATGGAGGAGGGAGAGATAGGGAAGAAGCAGGGAGAGATAAGGACCACAGGAGTCACACGGATCCTGCATACACGGATACGGATGGCTATTTATCATGCGCCTGCAGGGATCCGTGTGGATCCGTGGCTGTCCTGGAGATCCGACCAAAACGCGGATCCCCACGGACAGCCAAAAATTGTGATGTGAAGGCAGCCGTTGTCAACTTTATCCCCTTTTGTCTGGTTTCCGGTGTGATTTTTATATTGCCTACATCTATTACTTGCCACATGTGAGTTTGAACGGTCATTACATGCTTGAAACAAAGTTGTCTACTGTGAGACAGTGCGGGGAATCATATGTGAGGGGCGCTATGTCTCCCCCAGAATGCGCACTGTCACATATTGAGCCCAGTATAGGGTGTAAGAGAGAGGCACAGTCCGCTCCCTCCTCCGGGTCTTGCAGGATCCCTGGAAGGAGACACAGGGTTAAAAGCCTGGTAAGGAGGCAGGGTGGGGTCCCTCTGGAGAGTTTTTGTTTTGTAAGCTGAAGGAGCAGCAGAGACAGACAGGAGAGGTCAAGAGTTCCAGGGGCCGTGTGCTATAATAACACGGTCTAGCCCAGGAGGCCTGGGAGCTTGGGGCGACCTATGTCAGAAAGCGCATAACCTGAGGGAACCGGGTTACTTTATGTGTGGACTGTATCCTGTATACCCGGCTGCGACCCGGATTCCGGCAGCTTGGCCCATCGCTGTATTTATCAGCAATAAAACTGGGTGCTGTTTGAACTGTTACCAGGCTCAACGTATTTCTGACCTGCAATCTCAGCGCTGCCCCACATATGGTGGAGAATGCGGGCAGCCTGAACCACGAACTGCATGTCCGTACTGAAGTCGGCCACGCTACAGTTCAGGCCTGCTGCTGGTATGGAGGAAATCCTAAGGCAGCTGGTACTTACCCAGCAGCAGCAGCAACAGCGACACGAGGAGCAGCAGCTTCGACAGCAGGAGCAGCAGCAGAAAACAAATGAACTGCTCCTGCAACAAGTTATGGCCCTACGAGACCAGCCAGCAGCGCCTCTTCCGAAACGGCGTGAGGCCCGGGACCGGGTCCAATCGGCCCTGAGGAAGCTGAGTCTGGAGGACGACGTAGAAGCCTTCCTCACAGTCTATGAGCGCACCGCAGAGCGAGAAGGTCTCCCACTCGCTCAGTGGGCTGAAGTGGTGGCGCCATTCCTGATGGGGGATGCCCAGAAGGCCTACAGAGACCTCAGTTGGGAGGATGCCCAGGACTATGGGAAACTCAAAGGTGAGATCCTTGCGAGACTGGGGGTCAATACTTATGTCCGAGCCCAACGGCTGTTTTCCTGGTCCTATGTGGAGTCCAAACCGGCTCGCTCCCAGGCGTATGACTTATTGCAGTTGGTGAAACTGTGGCTCCAGCCTGAGAGCTTGACTCCGGGACAGATGGTGGAAAGGGTTGTGGTCGACCGGCTGGTACAGACTCTGCCGGTTGCGATACAGCGTTGGGTGGGGCAAGGGAACCCGGGTACCTTGGACCAGGTGGTTAGCTTGATAGAGCGATATACAGCCACCCAGGAGTTCATACGGGACTCTGCCCCACTGCGGTAGTTACAACGGCCTCCGGAGCCGGGTAAAGGTGTACGTCCATCCACAGGGGACTCTCCTAAAAACGTACCCGCTGAGAGGATACCCCAGAATGGGGCTGGCAGGAGACCAGGCTCTCCAAGAAGGAGCTTCCAGCCCGGCGCTGCCACTGCCACGTGGTGCTGGCAGTGCAAAGGACCGGGACATGTGGCTGCCTATTGCCCACTAACGATGGAACCCAGGGACTGCGGGTTCACACGCCGAGTCTCGATGTATGCGAGCCCCGTGTTCACCGCAGATGTGGTGGTTCTCCTAACGGAACCACATCTGTGCCTGGTGCTCATTAATGGACACAGAGCGGAAGCTCTCTTGGACTCTGGCAGTTTGGTGACGCTGGTTCATGCGTCCTTAATCCCGGGTTGCAAGCCACTGGGGGATTGATCGGGGTCCGGTGCATACACTGGGACCTACGCGAGTATCCGACCACGGAGGTGACACTGTCCACTCCATGTGGAGAGGTGACCCACGTGGTTGGAGTGGTAAAATCTGTACCCTACGGGATGGTGCTGGGAAGAGACTTGCCATTGTTTTGGTCCTTATGGGGAAGGAGGAGTAACCCTCCCCTGATGCCAGGGAATCAGGGTGCTGAACCCGACGACCCTGAGACCGGGACACCTGCCGTAGGGGTCGCCAACATAGGGCTTGAGTGTCACCCCGATAGGTTCCCGCTAGACGTATTGGCAGGAGAGGTCGAGGAGACCCCACCGATTCCAGAAATGGAAGTATCTCGGGGAGCGTTTGGGACAGCCCAGCTACAGGATCCCACACTGACCTGGGCCCGAGAAAGGGTAACCGAAGTAACCAGGAGTTACACTATAGGGTAGACAAGATCCGGGATGAAGTCGTGGACCCAACTGGTAGTACTGCAGCCACACCGCCGGGCGGTCCTATAGATGGCCCACTCCCACCTGCTAGGGGGCCACCTTGGGGCTAAAAAAACGCAAGAACGCATCTTGCGGAGGTTCTTCTGGCTGGGCGTGTATGCGGATGTCCAGAGGTACTGTGACTCCTGCCTGGAATGTCAGCTGACCACACCCATTGCCACTTTCCGTAGTCCATTGGTACCTCTACCAGTTATAGAGGAACCTTTTGAACGGATCGCAATGGATTTGGTGGGGCCTATAGTGAAGTCAGCACGAGGCCACCAACTCGTGGTTGTCGACTATGCCACCCGGTACCTGGAGGCGATTCCGTTACGCCACACCTCGGCGAAACTGATTGCCCAGGAGCTATTTGCTATGTTCTGTCGCCTAGGACTACCTAAGGAGATCCTCACGGATCAGGGGACTCGTTTTATGTCCAAAGTGACCCGGGAACTGTGTAAACTGCTCAACATAAAGAGTTCCAGGGGCCGTGTGCTATAATAACACAGTCTAGCCCAGGAGGTCTGGGAGCTCGGGGTGACCTATGTCGGAAAGCGCATAACCTGAGGGAACCGGCTTACTTTATGTGTGGACTGTATCTTGTATACCCGGCTGCGACCCGGATTCCGGCAGCTTGTGCCATCGCTGTATTTATCAGCAATAAAACCAGGTGCTGTCTGAACTGTTACCGTGCTCAACGTATTTCTGACCTGCAATCCCAGCGCTGCCCCACACTACCCACAATATTGGAAATGTGTCAGCAATTTTGTCCAGCACATTGTTTTTTTGTTCCATTAGATTGGTTGATTGCAATAATTTTCTTGGAGAAATACTTCATTTTCTTGAACAATTTCAAGGGTGCCAACACTTTCGGCCTTGACTGTATGATGCCAGTGCATTACAAGAGTATTAGATCTGTTGTGTAGAAAGTCGGATGAAAAACTAGGTGATTCCCCAATTTACATAAGACAGAAAAGGTTTGTCCACATTTCCCAAGAAGTAAAAGAAGGTTCATGGGTTTTAACTGTTGGCTACAGTGGTCTCTACAAATACGTGATCACGTCCAGTTATTTGGTCACATGACCACAGAAGCCTTGGTGACAGCAGTCAGGTGATCCGATGATAACTTTAGTGCCAACATTTTGCTGCAGTCATCAGTTATTATGTTGCATATTGTTTTCCCAAAAGGTCTTTTGGTGTCTTGGTGTGGATTTACACTGGCAGGAACGTTACATGAAAGTTAATTGGTGGCTATTTAACACCTTGTTTAAGCAGGCCGACTGCATTTGCATTCTGATGCCAATTGCTAGATTTGCACAGCATGATCTGGGTGCCCAATTGTTAATTGCTCTATAGTGGGATCAGGCTGTCTGTCATTATATGTCTCACATAGTAGTTGTCTGTACTGAGCTATCGTTGGGCATGTTCTTTCCTTTAAGTGTTGCTGTCTCCTTATGACTGATCAATGTCGTACAAGGGGAAAAAGTACTTGCCCTAAGTAAAAACCGTCTGATACCACCCACTTGGACTTAGCAAAAATTAATTAGCTATCATATATTTAGATTTTTAACATCTCCACAAAGGAGAAGCGAAAAATAAAACCTGTTTTATTGTGCTATGTAGCCAATATTACATAGTATGTCTAGGATGACCTGCGATCAATGCTACGATGCCATAAGGTTGTATTACATGCAGCAGACAACACCATAAAAAGTTATTGTGGTTTTCAATGGAAACTGTTCTTGTAACAAATGTGAATGCAAACTTATTGTTCATAAGCCATAAGCCACAGCTTTCTACACCACCGTTGCAACCAAATGTACAGTTTTTTAAGGACATAAAGTTTCTATGCAGCAGAGTGAAAAATCTGTTCAATACATATGAATGGGGTTGTTTCTATAGAATGTGTAAAGGCTCCGTTACACCTTTCAACATCGTTCCCGACATCGTTCAAAAGTGACGTCAGGAACGATGTTGAAATGACATCGTTGTTGCGTGTAAACGCATGATTCAACAATGATAGTTGTTCAAGTCGGAGTTGACAGGTTTTCCTGCATGCAGGATAACCTGTCAACTTAATCAACCTGCAGCATCGTTCAGTGTGACAACGCAATAGCGATGTCAAGGCTGACTTCACCCATTCACAGCAGTGATCGTTCACGGTGTTTGCGAACGATCCCTGCTCACAGCGTTAATGAGTTGTCCACGATATCTGGACGTGTGACAGCTCACCAGCGTTGTTGAACAGCTGTAAAAAAAATCAGCGCACTCCCGTAATCGCAAACAGCATCATTGGGAAGTTGTACCGTGTAATGGTACCTTAAGGGTGCTTTGACACGCTGTATATTTGCTGCATTTTATTACGTGTGATCTCATCACAAACCAGGAGTGGACCAATTAGAGGAAAATTGTAATAGAAACAAGTGCTCCACTTCTGGATTTATCACCTACTCCTAGTTTGTGATGAGCTTGCACGTAAAAAAAGTGCAGCAACTACACAGCATCTGAACGCACCCTTAAGGTTAGTTTGACAAATCAATCGTGTTTGCATATACTTATAGTGGATGCTTTTTATTGAGGATTTTTCAGGTAGCGACCATATTTGTTACGTTTGCACTGAATTTCTCTTTATAGAAAGGAAGTGTTTTACAGTTTGAAAAGTTCTTCCCTACCGATAAGTCAGAACCCAGTGATCCCAAAAGCCAATGCATTCCCATACAGCTCCTCAGAGCCAGGGATCTTGAGATCACTCCGACCCTGTGAAAGTTGTGATGGGGATAACTTTCAGTCGTGAGAATACCCCTTTGAGTCCAGAAAGTTTAGGAATTGCAGTAATTTTCAACATGCAGATATTTCCAAAAGGAATTCTGCTACCTTTGGGACTTTGAAAACCCTATTGGTATGTATTGTAGGGTATAGGTTTCCCAAATTGTGGTATGGGGATTCTGAACGTGGCCTCAAAGTTTGCTCTTTTGGCAGATTGGTGTTTGTAAAGAACCATGCATGTGTCACACAGGGAACATCCTTGAGTTATATGTAAGATTTCTTTTTTGAGAGGGATAATTTTGAAGGCCTTTCTTTCCCTGAAGTGCTATTTCAATCAGTTTTGCTGTGGCTTTGAAGTGATTTATATGCCATGTGCTCACAACCTCTTTTAACGCCTTTACAACCTTGCATTTTCCGTTTTTTGCGCTTTTTGTTTTTTTCCTTGCCTTCTTCAAGAGACATAACTTTTTCTTTTTCCATCAATATAAACATATGAGGGTTTTTTTTGGGGGGGAGGGACAAATTGTAGTTTTGAATGACATTTATTTTACCATATAGTGACAGGAAAATGGGAAACATAATTCCAAGTGCGGTGAAACTGCAAAAAAAATGTAAAAACACACAATTGTGTTGGGCTTTTTATTTATCATGTTCACTTTGAGGCCTCGGGTCAGTACGAGTTTGTAGATACCAAACGTATACTTTTACTGTTATCTAAGTGGTGAAAAAATTTCACAATTGCACTTTTGCACCATTTTCCTTGACCTGCAGCGTTCTCATTTTCCGGGATCTGGGGCTGTGTGACGGCTTATGTTTTGCGGCCTGAGCTGACGTTTCTACCGATATCATTTTTGATTAGATGCACTGTTTTGATCGCCCATTATTGCATTCTATTGTAATGTTATGTTGACCGAAAAAACATAATTTTGGCGTTTTGAAGTTTTTTCTGTTACGTAGTTTAAAGATTAGATTACGGTAATTGATTTTATATTTTGATCGGGCATTTCTGAATGTGGCAATACCAAATGTGTATTTCTTTTTTTTGTATTTCCATCGGGGAAAAAGGGGGGTGATTTGAACTTTTATTTATTTTATATTTTTCATGATTTTAAAGACTTCCTTTTTTATTTTTTTGTATTTTGCCCCTTCGGGCTTCTCCGCACTGCTGTGTCTGATTGCTTCTGTTCTTCAGAGCAATGCTTCAGCATTCCTCTGAAAAGCACAAATGATTACTTTCTGTGAGTGGTGCTGCTCAGTCATCGCTGACAGAAAAAGAATCATCACAGCATTGGAGGTCATCAGCTGACCCCGTGCTGTCATAGCAACACATTGAGACCCCGAATTGCTTCATGGAGTGGCCAGTGGCAGCAGGTAACGGAGCAACCTCTGCTTTGGCTCCTTAGATCGTGCTATCAGTGTTTAACAGCGCGATCTAAGGAGTTAACAGATTCAAGCAGATAAGATATCTGCACATATCGGCTGATCAGATCAGCCGGTATGAGCAGGGAATGATGCAAGCTCGGTGTGAGCTCGCATCAAAGGGAGGCAACCAAGGACGTACCCAGTACGTCATTGGTTGTACAGAGGTTAAACTCTTGTTACAGCTAAAAAACAAGCCCACAGGGAAGTAAGACCTATTTGGTGTTGTTGCATTCAGAAATGCCCACTCTATCAAGATATCAAATCAGTCAATCAGTTCGGTAAACTGTGTAACGGAAAGAAGAGTTAACATGCCAAAATTACATTTTTCTTTTTGGTCACCGCAACCTTGCAATAATGGGTGATCAAAACAACGCATCTACTCAAAAATGGTATCACTATAAACATCAACTCAAGACGCAAAAAATAAGCCTTTAGCTAAGAAAAAAAAGGTGAAAGATTGAGACACTCAGCTTTATAAATACCATATCAATAAACCACCCAGTAGCCACGTTGACGCGTGTTGCTCATACTGTCTCTAAACTTCAATATTTATCTGGGCTAAAAACCTCCTATTTTATAGATGAGTAGAAAACCTGATAACCGAGAAATAGCATAATGTACCGGGTAAAGGTGCGCTACAGAGGGTGTGATCCCAAATTCTGAGTTAGAAAAAAATCTGCGTCACTCAATTCCATTAGGGTTCTGTTACACGTCGCAACATTGCATGCAATTTCCCTTGCAATTTGCTGGTTGCAGTGAAATCATGGACACATTGTTCTATTTTGTTGCCGTGTACAAATGTAACAATGTGTCCATGATTTCACTGCAACCAGCAAATTGCAAGGGAAATTAGAACTCTACGCGTCTCAGAAAATGGTGCAAAAATACGATTCTTTTTCTTTAAAAACTTCAGATTTTTTTTTTCACCACTTACATAAAAGTATGCATGTTTGGTATCTACGAACGCGTATCAACCCCAGGCATCATATTGAGAGGTAAGTTTTACTATATAGTAAATATGGTGAATAAACAACCCTTAATTGCACTTTTTTTTGCAATTTTACTGCACTTGGAATATTTTTTCCCACTTTCCTGTTCACTATATGGTAAAATAAATTATTTCATTTAAAAGTAGAACTCCACTCCCCTCAAACAGATAGCCCTCATATTGATGGAATAATGGAAATGTTAAGGCTCTTGAAAGAAGGGGAGGGTAAAATGAAAATTTGCCCTGGTGTGAAGGGGTTAAAGGTGCAGCGCCATATGTCTTCATAGTGCATGATCTTTGTGAAGATAGCACAAATGGGGGGCTAGTAGCCTAGTGCCTCATAGCACATGTGCTGAAAGGCTGAGCCCCCAATACTTGCTTGAAGAAGCTGCCATTCCCCAAGCACAGCACACAGCAACAATGGCTACCAGACAGCACAAACACCAAGTGATAGGAGCTAAAGGCTACTGATAAAAATTGGTTACTTAATACAGGGCGCAGGAGCACAAATGTTTCAATTTACGGCTTAAATTCCTCCTTTATTGGCAACCACAATGCATTTCCACAACGATGCATCGTCTTCCTCAGGTGGCTGCAAGGAGCCTGGTGTGGAGGAGATTGAGCTAGGAGTCTGTGCAGTAGCGTGGAGCCTGCAAACAAGCTGAAACTGGGGTTGTGCGGAGGCTGCACAACCCGGGCAGGTGAGGGTCTACTGAACACGTCACCAGACTGTGTCCCTAAATGAGCATGTCAGGTTCTCCATATGGAGCGCTTCTCCTGTTTCTTTTGTTTTGCAGGTGCTAAACAGGGGCGGACCTACCATGGTGCAGCTGATTCAGCTGCACCAGGGCCCCGACCGGCTAGGGGGCCCATAAAGGCCTGCAGGGGGGACCCCCGTGACCCTGTGTCAGAGGAGAGTGGGTTAACTGAGGGAAGCTTCCTGCTTCCCTTGGCTGATCCCACCCCTCCTCTCCTCTGCCCCCTGGCTCCCAGGACTGCGCGGACTGGTGCAGGTAGGAGCCTCAGCACCTATAGCACACACTCCACCCCGCTCCTCCCAAACGTCCGCTAGCACCCCCCCTTCCCGCTCCTCGCCGGCAGCAGCCAGCACCCCACCCCCCCTGCTCCTCACCATCAGCTGCTGGCTGCACCAGGGCCCTCTTGGCACAAGGTCCGCCACTGGAGCTAAAGGCTGACCCTTCACATGTTGTCAGACTGGGCTGAGAGCAAAAATTGATAGAACCCTTCTTGTAATCTCCTTGCCTGGATCAAATCGGAGGTGTTCTTGTCCATGTAAAACAGAGGAAAAGGGGACAGACTGTTTAACATAACACAGCTGTTGAGAAAGATGCTTACTGCACATCGAAAACTTATACATTGATCTTTTGCAGCTAAGCAAAAATTTACCAAACTGAAGATGAGGTTCTTAGTTTACCATTCTGATCAGACTGTGAAGCCCACTACCATGTACGCCATATTATCTTACTAGTCCAGTCGTATTCACTGTTTTCTAGGCTTGACAGTTTAATGTAAAGCTGGAATAGTTGCAGCGTCATGGAGTGGGATGGCATGGCGGCTGCTGACATACTCGTCTTATTTACACATAGGAAGCTCCAGTAAGATCCTGCTGGGAGAGGTGACCTAGGTCATGGGCATTTGTTCCTCCTCTCAATACAACACAATGTGTCTCTCAGCAACTGACTGTTAGTCTTCACCACTAAGAAAATGTACAGATAATTCAGCAGATAATAGGGTGCCATGTTCAGCCGGAATTAAGATGTCTTCAGAGGGTAGAGAAATGTTTAGTTAAAGTACCTTCATCATCCCTATTGGGCGAAAAATCAGTTTCACGTAAAGCTCCAATAATAAATAAAGTTATTACTACAAACCCTTATTTTAGTAGATAATCACATAGCAGACTTGCTGCAGAAACCTCTGCCACTGGAAATCAGAACTATGTGTCTGAATTCAGTTATTATTATAATACGTTAGGTGCATGAACTTCTGCAAGGACCATTCAGATGAATAGGACAGTTACTGAAATTCTTTGTTACAAATGTGTTTGAATATACCCATAATGGTACCTTTTACACGCCGCTACAGAGGGTTAGAAACAACCGGGTGTCGGAGACAATTTTATCTTGCACCGTCAAAACACCGCGAGGTAGCGGCGTGTAAATCAGGTTGTTGCCACTGGTCACTGTCGACACCTGTTTTTCAGCCGTGCTCAAAAACAGGTTGGTTTCAACCCGATGGTAGCGGCGTGTAAACAAGGAACAGGAAGGTTTTTGCGACACCTAGTGAACTCCCTGGGGCATGACACAGCCTCCGGGATGCCGCGCCCCATCAGCGATCATTGGTGGAAGCTCCTGCGTTACGATTGGTTTCCCCTGCATAGGGCGGCATATTTAAGGAGCTGACCAGTCACACTACACAATTGCAATAGCATCATGTATTAGCCAGCCTTCCTGCGCTGGCTGGCCAATCATGATGCTATTGCATTGTCCAATCATCGTACGAGCGTCTCTTAATACACAACTCTGGCACGCCTATGTGTTGTCCCTGCTGCCCCAGGTCCTCCCATATTACCTTGTGGTAGCGGCGTGTAAATGAGGGAAGGTGCTCTACAGAAGGAAACCTGCGGCACCCGTCAGTGCCTCCAGGGATAGAATAAACCTTCTGTAGAGCACTTTGTAGCGGCATGTAAAGGCGGTATCAGGTACCGTTAGGAACCGTTGAAACGTGCTTGTGCACGTGAGACACCCGGTTGTTTCTAACCTTCTGTAGCGGCGTGTAAAGGTACCATTAGGTAAATTATTATTATTATTATTTATTTATATAGCGCCATTATATTCCATGGCGCTTTACATGCTAAAAGGGCAGACTAGGACAAGTAACAAAGTAACAATACAGGTAACAATAAATGTTGACAATTTGGTTGTACAGATACAAGAGGGGAGAAATCCTGTCCGCGAAGGCTCACAGTCTATGAGGGACTGGTGGGGATACAGTGGGAGGGGGAATTCCAGTCGTGAGGCGGTGTGGTGGACCGGGTCTTATTGCAGGTGGTAGGCTTGGCGGAAGAGGTGGGTCTTCAGGATTCTTTTGAAGGTTCTCAGTGTAGGAGAATGTCTGATGTGTTGGGGCAGAGAGTTCCAGAGTATAAGTGAAGCACGGGAGAAATCCTGTATGCGGTTGTGCGAAGAGGAGATGAGGGGGGAGTAGAGGAGAAGCTCTTGGGAGGATCGCAGGTTGCGTGAGGGTAGGTATCGGGAGACCATGTCAGAGATGTATGGAGGGGACAGGTTGTGAATGGCTTTGTATGTCATGGTTAATGTTTTAAACCGGGATTTCTGGGAAGTAGGGAGCCAGTGAAGGGCTTGGCAGAGGGGAGAAACAGGGGAGTAGCGGGGAGACAGATGGATTAGGCGGGCAGCGGAGTTCAAGATAGATTGGAGAGGTGCAAGGGAGGTATGGGGGAGGCCGGTGAGCAGGAGGTTGCAGTAATCGAGGCTGGAGATGATGAGAGCGTGAATAAGGGTTTTAGCAGTGTCGTGGTCAAGGAAAGTGCGAATTATATAGATGTTTTTGAGCTGGAGTCGGCAGGAGGTGGCGAGGGCCTGGATGTGGGGCTTGAAGGAGAGGGAAGAGTCAAGGATAACCCCGAGGCACTTGGCATAGGGGACTGGAGAGAGAGAGCAGTTGTTGACGACGATGGATAGGTCAGGTAGTGAGGGGGAGCGTCTTGGGGGGAAGACTATGAACTCGGTTTTGTCCATGTTCAGCTTAAGGAAGCGAGCAGAGAAAAAAGAGGAGATGGCGGACAGGCAGTGTGGAATTTTGGATAGAAGGGAGTCGATGTCAGGACCAGACAGGTAGATTTGGGTGTCATCGGCGTAGAGGTGATATTGGAGGCCATGGGACTCAATGAGTTGTCCTAGGCCGAGAGTGTAGATTGAGAACAGTAATGGTCCAAGAACCGAGCCCTGGGGGACACCGACAGATAGGGGGTAGGGCGAGGAGGATGTGTGGGAGTGGGTGACGAGAAGGTGCGGTCCGTTAAGTATGAGGAGATCCAAGAGAGGGCAAGGTCCGTAATGCCAAGAGATTCCAGGATCTGTAGTAGAAGGGAGTGGTCAACAGTGTCGAAGGCGGCGGACAGGTCGAGGAGGAGGAGAACAGAGTAGTGGCGCTTGCTTTTGGCAGTCAGTAGGTAATTTGTGACTTTGGTCAGGGCTGTTTCAGTGGAGTGGAGGGGTCGGAAGCCAGATTGCAGCCAGTCAAAGAGTGGACATGCTGTTCAAGTAGTTTAGAGGCGAAAGGGAGAAAAGATATAGGGCGGTAGTTGGAGACAGTTGTGGGATCGAGGGAGGGTTTTTTGAGGATGGGTGTGATCAAGGCGTGTTTGAAGGCTGAGGGGAAGGTGCCAGTGGTAAGTGATAGGTTGAAAAGATGAGTTAGGGCTGGGATGATAACGGAGGTGAGGTTGGGAATGAGGTGGGATGGGAGCTGGTGGTGAGGTGTGATTTTGACAGGAGTGAGGAGAGCTGGTCTTCAGTTATGGGGGGTAAGCAGTTGATGGAAGTAGAGGGCAGTATAGGTGAGAGGGGAGGCTGTGGGGACAGTGGATCAAAGCGATCTCTGATTCTGTCAATCTTTTCCTTGAATAAGGAGGCAAAGTCTTCTGCAGAGATAAGGGGAGAGGGAGGGGGAGCAGGCGGGCGGAGTAAGGAATTGAAGGTTTTGAAAAGTTGCTTGGGATTGTTGGACAGGGAGGTTATTAGGGATAAGAAGAAGGTTTGTTTGGCGGTGGCAAGTGCAGTCTTGAAGGCAATGAGGGACTGTTTGAACAGCGCAAAATGCTCAGTGGAACGTGATTTTTTCCATCTCCTCTCGGCGACCCTGGATGCCCGTCTCAGGTCTTTAGTGAGGGTGGTGTTCCAGGGTTGCCTATTAGTGCGTGGAGCGTGATATGTGAGGGGGGCTGCTAGGTCGAGGGCCTTGGTTAATGTGGTGTTGTAGAGGGTGGTGGCAGTGTCTGTGTCACGTACAGATGTTATGTTGGCGAGAGGGAGGAGGGATTCTGAGAGTGAGTGTAGATCAATGTGTTTTAGGTTTCTGCGGGGATGATCAAGTTTGCGGAGATGAGGTGATGTAGTAGGGGAGGTGAGGGAGGAGAAGGTCAGCAGATTGTGGTCAGACAGGGAGAGGGTTGAGTTTGTGAGATTAGTAAGGGAGCAAAGACGGGTAAAGATGAGATCCAGCGTGTGGCCATCTTTGTGGGTGGCAGAGGAGGACCATTGGGAGAGCCCGAAGGAGGAGGTCAGGGAAAGAAGTTGAGAGGCGGTTTGGTGGGCAGTGTCAATGGGGATACTGAAATCGCCCATAATGATGGTGGGGATGTCAGTAGAGAGGAAATGAAGTAGCCAGGTGGTAAAGTGGTCGAGGAAGGTGGGGATGGATCCAGGGGGGTGGTAGATGATGGCTAGCTGGAGGTTACAGGGGTAGAAGATGCGGACAGAGTGGGCTTCGAAAGATGGGAGAGTAACAGAGGGGGTAATGGAATAGGGGCGAAGGAACAGGTGTTGGATAGGAGTAAATGTTAGCAGAATCGGTTGACCATCTAAGGCTGGCTTCACACCACTGTGTCAGACAGCAGCCTATTGGTTACGCCCATGCTATTAGATCCGGGGGGCTGCTCCGCAACATATACATGCATCACAAATGACAGACGACCCCTAGAGGGCTCAGCCACAAGCTGCAAGTGATTAAAAAGGTGCAATAAACACTAAAAGATGAAGATGTGAGGTGTTAGTGGATATGTGGTCAAATATGTAAGCTCGTAACCCATGCCCAGGGCCCTCACGCTTGCTAGTCCTAACCATATGTTTCCTAGCCATATGTTTGTTTGGTGATTTTTCAAAATGTTTGGAATTCACTAAACAGGACATGAAACTCTGAAAAAAAATTAACTCACCAAAAATTAGCCATGTAAAATATCCATTGCACCTAGCAGGAGGCTGCCAGCTCCACTGAGACGTAACACAAGTGTCTAAACACTGGTGCTCAATCTCCTGCAACCGAAGTGATGGGGCAGTTGTAACACCTGTGACCAGCCATGCTAACAGGGAGGTGATTGGTGGTATATGTAGACACAAGGCTATCATTGTTCATCACACAATGAGCTTGCATTACTTCCTGCACGTGTCAGCTGATCTGATCAGCTGACATGTGCAGCTAAGAGGACTGTGCAGATCAGCAATCCCCCCAGCACTGTTTAGATCGGGGATCGCTCTATTCGCCACCAGCATCAGTGGCCCCGTGATGTGATCACGGGGCCTTGATGCATTGCCACAACAGCCTGGGGCCTATGAAAACCCCTGTCACTGTAATGACTCACTTCCTGAGTGTCTGGCAAGTGCCAGTATTCCCAGAAAATGATCATTTGTGCTCTGCAGAGTTGTGCATCAGCACTGCTCTGTACAGCACAAGTGATCGGACAGTGTAAGGGGCCAACTAAAATAGAGTTAAAAAAAAGTTTTAAAAATATGAAAAAAAAACTAAAAGTTGAAATCACCCCCCTTTTGCACCATTGAAAATCAAACTATATAAAAATTGACATAAATTTGGCATTGTGGCATTCAGAAATGCCCGATCTATCAAAATATAACATCAATTAATCAGATCTGTAAACTGCGTAACGGGCAAAAGTCAAGATGCCAAAATTCCATTTTTTTTGGTAGCAGCAACTTTCAATTAAATACATTATGCAATAACAGGTGATCAAAACATTGCATCAACCCAAAAATGGTATAATTAGAAACATAGCTCAAGACGCAAAAAATAAGCCATCACACAGCCCCAGATCCTGAAAAATGAGAATGCTGCAGGTTGCGAGAAATGGTGACAAATGCACAATTCTTTTTCTTTAAAAACTTCAGAATTTTTTTTCACCACTTAAGGTACTGTCACACGCGTTAATATTGCTAGGCAATTTCACTTGCAACTTACTGGTTGCAGTGAAATCATGGACACATTGTCCATTTTGTTGCTGTGTACAAATAGAACAATGTGTCCATGATTTCACTGCAACCAGTAAGTTGCAAGTGAAATTGATGCAAGTGAAATTGAATGCAATATTGACGTATGTGAAGGTACCTTTAGGGTACCGTTACACGTCGCAACATTGCATGCAATTTCACTTGCAACTTACTGGTTGCAGTAAAATCATGGACATATTATTCCATTTTGTGGCTGTGTACAAATGTAACAATGTGTCCATGATTTCACTGCAACCAGAAAGTTGCAAGTGAAATTACATGCAATGTTGCGACGTGTAAAGGTACCCTTAGAGAAATGTAAAAGTATACATGTTTGGTATTTATGAACTCGTACTGACCGGAGGCATCATACTGACGGTTTTACCTTAAAGTGAAAATGATGAATAAAAAAAACAATTGTGTAATTGCACTTGTTTTGCAATTTCACCACACTTTAATTTTTTTCTTATTTTCCTGTACAGTACATGGTAAAATTAATGATGTTAATCAAAACTATAACTTGTTCCACAAAAACCAAGACCTCATATGTCTATATTGACGGACTAATAAAAAAGATATGGCTCTTGGAAGAAAAGGAGGAAAAAATTAAAGTGCACAAAAGGGAAAAAGCAAGGTCGTGAAAGGGTTAATAAGTAAATTGCAAAATTTCTTCTTTTAATAAGTACTTTTAACTTTTTCTCATCAAAGATGATGAAAATGGACTCTGATAACCATAGACATTCCCATCATAATAATATTAGTATTTAGCCGTCGGTTTAACATTTCAGAAAGGATGAGAGTGTGGGGCACCATGCAATTTTATTAACAGTTCATTTCTTAAAAAATGTAAATATAATTTCAGGAACATGATGGTTCAGCATCTGCAGCATCTCCACCATCTTCATGTCTGCCAGATGTGGCATTAAATGTGGAAGCTGCAGCTGCTGCAATACCACAACTTCAGTGGACCCCGGACATAGTTCAACTGTAATTGTGCAGCAGCCTATATCCCCCTTGGCATCTAGAGTACTGTGTGGTTCAAGGCGGCGAAGTGAGGCACCCATTGGGGAGCATAGCCGCAATGTTCACAGTTGTTTGCGCGACATTCCACAGCCAGTGAGACTAAGGGCTAGGGCAGCCATACAGATAGTCATAGAGGCATGTCTGCCACCTAACAATCCAAGGGTTGTGTTCAATCTCCTGGAACACTGGCAAAGTTCGACGGACAATCATTTATGCATGCCACACACAAGTAACATCCAGACATCATCAACATCATGTGACCAGATGCTGCACCCATTGAATGCAACCAAAAGGGTTGCTACCCACCCCACAGCTATGTTGAGGCAACCTACATTGGAAGACGATCAGGCCTCTACTCAAGTGCAACATACTTGCAACAGAAACATAGTAACCCAGTCTGAACTACATCATCAGGCACCAACATTTCAAACACATAGGCTAATACAAGAAGCATTTGATGTGTTATATGGGGAACCCACTCAAAGTTTGTGAGAGCAAGGACCTGACACACATGGCCACCAACGTCCACATCATGTACTTGAGGGCACAATTTCAGAACACCATACGCCTCAAATGGTTTGTTTATTACAGCAAAATCCAAACCATGAGGAAACAACCAATGACACCTTGGTTGGCCCACAACAGGCCAAAGATTATTCCCAAAAAAGGCAGCAAACAGACACATTCAACATGTCTACCCAGGATGCCAGCATTACCGTTGAAGGGGGCACACTTAGGCTAACAAAAACCAATTTTCGCACCAACCAGGGGTCGACTCATAGTTCACCAACATATCACAATTTGTGAATGTGACTGTTCTACTTTTTTATTTTTATATGTGTATAGGTCTGTATGAGGACAGTTCTTGTTTTTAAACTGCTATTGGCTATGTTAGAAAGCCATAGTTAAGAAAGGTTGGATTTTTCTGCTCAAGAAAGCTGCGTTAGTAAAATTTTACAAAAAAAAACCAATGTGTTGTTATGTTGTTTAAATTATGAGCAACACAATATTGCTCCAATGTTGTTTGAAATACACATGGACATTTTGAGACCTATGACAAAAACAGTGTGCATGCAGACACTCTGACGTCTTTTAGCACAATATGCTAGTTCAACAATGTAACAAAGACAAACCTTGACCTCTACAGACCCTACATATAGTTGTGGCCAAAAGTATTGACACCCCTGCAATTCTGTCAGATAATACTCAGTTTCTTCCTGAAAATGATTGCAATCACAAATTCTTTGGTATTATTATCTTCATTTAATTTGTCTTAAATAAAAAAATACACAAAAGAGAATGAAGCAAAAAGCAAAACATTGATCATTTCACACAAAACTTAAAAAATGGGCCAGACAAAAGTATTGGCACCCTCAGCCTAATACTTGGTGCTCAACCTTTAGCCAAAATAACTGCGATCAACCGCTTCCGGTAACCATCAATGTATTTCTTACAATGCTCTGCTGGAATTTTAGACCATTCTTCTTTGGCAAACTGCTCCAGGTCCCTGATATTTGAAGGGTGCCTTCTCCAAACTGCCATTTTTAGATCTCTCCACAGGTGTTCTATGGGGTTCAGGTCTGGAGTCATTGCTGGCCACCTTAGAAGTCTCCAGTGCTTTCTCTCAAACCATTTTCTAGTGCTTTTTGAAGTGTGTTTTGGGTCATTGTCCTGCTGGAAAACCCATGACCTCTGAGGGAGACCCAGCTTTCTCACACTGGGTCCTACATTATGCTGCAAAATTTGTTGGTAGTCTTCAGACTTCATAATGCCATGCACACGGTCAAGCAGTCCAGTGCCAGAGGCAGCAAAGCAACCCCAAAACATCAGGGAACCTCCGCCATGTTTGACTGTAGGGAACGTGTTCTTTTCTTTGAATGCCTCTTTTTTCTCCTGTAAACTCTATGTTGATGCCTTTGCTCAAAAAGCTCTACTTTTGTCTCATCTGACCAGAGAACATTCTTCCAAAACGTTTTAGGCTTTCTCAGGTAAGTTTTGGCAAACTCCAGCCTGGCTTTTTTATGTCTCGGGGTAAGAAGTGGGGTCTTCCTGGGTATCCTACCATACAGTCCCTTTTCACACAGATGCCGATGGACAGTATGGGTTGACACTGTTGTACCCTCGGACTGCAGGGCAGCTTGAACTTGTTTGGATGTTAGTCGAGGTTCTTTATCCACCATCCGCACAATCTTGCGTTGAAATCTCTCGTCAATTTTTCTTTTCTGTCCACATCTAAGGAAGTTAGCCAGAGTGCCATGGGCTTTAAACTTCTTGATGACACTGCGGACGGTAGACACAGGAACATGCAGGTCTTTGGAGATGGACTTGTAGCCTTGAGATTGCTCATGCTTCCTCACAATTTGGTTTCTCAAGTCCTCAGACAGTCCTTTGTTCTTCTTTCTTTTCTCCATGCTCAATGTGGTACACACAAGGACACAGGATACAGGTTGAGTCAACTTTAATCCATGTCAACTGGCTGCAGGTGTGATTTAGTTATTGCCAACACCTGTTAGGTGCCACAGGTAAGTTACAGGTGCTGTTCATTGCACAAATTAGAGAAGCATCACATGATTTTTCTAACATTTCCAATACTTTTTTCCACCCCCTTTTTTATGTTTGGTGTGGAATTATATCCAATTTGGCTTTAGGACATTTCTTTTTGTGTTTTTTCATTGAAGACAAATTAAATGAAGATAATAATACCAAAGAATTTGTGATTGCAATAATTTTCAGGAAGAAACTGAGTATTATCTGACAGAATTGCAGGGGTGTCAATACTTTTGGCCACAACTGTACATATGGATGGCACAGGTACTTAAAAAATTATCAAGCGTAACAATACAAATGTAAAAATTAACAGTGGTCAGAAATCAGCCTAAAGCTACTTTTACACATCAGTATTTGTAAGCCAAAATCAGGAGCTATTCTAAAATATAGAAGTACTTCTTTATCTTTATACTTTTTCTTAGTTTATGCATTTATGTTTTTGATTTTCAAATACTGCTGTATAGTAAAATACTAATCAGAATACACAAGTGTGAACATGGCCAAACAGATAATAAAATTTTAAATAAGATATTTAAAGTGAATATCAATAAGGTAATATACCCTGTCTATTCCTTAAAGATTTGGACCCAGACACTTACAGAATTTAAAGGGGTTGTCCACTATGCACACTTAGGGTATGTGCCCACAGGACTTTTTTAAGCAGTCCTGAACGCAGCAAAACCTGAGGATCCTAGAGTCCTTGACAGGATAAGTGCTATGATCTTGTCTGCGTTTTTTGCGCGTTTTTTGTGCGTTTTTACTATGTGTTTTTGATGCTGCGTTTTTCCTGCGTTTTTGCCATTGACTGCACCAAAAACGCAGGAAAAATAGAACATGTCAATTCTTTCCCATCCGCACCAAAAGCGCAGGAATTTGACAGTTCTTGACACTTGCAAAACCAATGTGTGTTTACAGCGTTTCTGTGAAACACATTGGTTTTGCTGGGAATCAAAACTGCAGGAACAAATTAGCATACATTACCATAAAACCAATGGTTTTCTGCATGCAGAAACCGCAGCAAAACCGCAGCAAAAACGCATTGTGTGCACATACCCTTAGGGTATCTGCACATCTGATGTTTCTGCATCTTTGCAGACCATCCGGAAACCGGTGGAGAATGGCAGAAACTGAGTTTTCTGAGCTCAGCAGTGTCCCTCGTTTTGTTAGCGGTTTGCTAACGATTTGCGATCGGTTTATTAGCGTTTGTACAGCGTGTTCTTGGCGATTTCCCCGGCGTTTTTCTTAGCGTTTTCCAGACTGGTTTTTGGTGCACTTGTAAGCTAGATCCGCTGGAAAAACGCTCAAAACAAGTCACTTGCTCTATCTTTGAAAACCGGTGGAGGCGTGGCCTGCTACCTCATGTAAAGACAGAGGAACTTGGTGCTCCTGAGCCTAACATCAAGCGACAGGGATTTTAGCCTTTTTAAAGGCTCATATCCCTACTAAAGCGACAGGACGGAGTTGAGGAGTGCCCAAGGAACATTTTGAACCCCCTTTGAGGCACCACCAGAGGAGGATTCCTCTGGATTGGCAGGAGGCCTTAGACCATAGTGCAGTCCTGAGGAGCCATTGCTGACTGGGTCTCCTCCCCCCCTGCTATTATCAGGATTCCAAGCCTTGTAAGGATCTATGAAGAAATGGACAAATGAAAAGAGAGTCTCACAACCTTCATAACATCAGGTGAGCTCTATTCCTATACATCTGGATTTATATTCTCACTGTTCCCTGGGTGGACTCTGATCCACAGCAAAAGCATCTCCTGTCACATTCTACCCAAACAACTGAAACACAAATAACCTGTGTGTTTGAACTGTATCCAGGGAGCCACCGCTAGCAAGAGGGAATTTATTGTTGCTAAATCCTATTTACCTGCTAAAGGCATTCACTGGTGATGGGATTATCTTATCTTCTCATTGCTATTTACACAAACACTTCAGAGGCGGATTGATCTAAGCACATAGAGCAAGTCCCGGCAGTTCTGACATTCAGTGCTGGAGGCTGCTCAGAAGTGTCACTCAGACAGGCTGTGGGAGCAGGGAACGCCCTCTGCTTCCTAGGAGAAAATAAAGCAGTGAGAATTACAGGGCACTGATCACCAGCTCCTCACCTGCATCCTGCTCAGATCCTGGACCAGAGACTTCTGCCAGTGACACATAAGCAGAGGAGCCTGCACCCTGGAGACTAGAGAACCTCATAGCCTCCCAAATCTTTTATTGTGGCTCCACATAGCTTTATGAGTGGAAAGCTAGCAGCCAGCACTGTTTACCTCAGGCACTCAATAATCACAACATATCCCAAGGAGTCCTAATCATCTCAGCATTGCAGCTACATAGCTGTATACCCATTGCTCTTTGAGACCCCTGCACAAGGACTATAGATCACGCTCTAAGTGACTGGACTCTCTTTCTTAAGATGTCATATCACCTTTCCTGCTAACAAGAAGAAGCGACCACCGTACACCCACTCAGATAAGACCCGGGAAGCGGAGGAATCTGCAGAATCATCAGATATACTGTGTTTGTGCTTGGTACTGCATAACTGACATCAGTATAAAAGAGTGTCCAAACCACCTACCACCCATAATATATTTTCATCCTACCTGAGAAAGCAGCCAAAATAACTTACCAGCCTTATTTTGATCAAGGTAACAGTTCTTCCTTCTAGTAATATAATTAATCCACTCACTCACTGTTGTGGACCCATTCATATACACAAATTGAGCAGCAGGTAAATCATTCCGCTTTAGATGACTTCACACATTTGAGCCCACAATACTAACCAAACTATCAGTACTTGCTGTAAACTGCCTGTTACTCAATTTAAACTAAAAGAGATACATACAGGAGTTATATAACACTCTGAGAAGCGAAGCGTAGAATCTCCCTCTAGAAAAAATAATAAAAGAGCCAGGAAATAATCCTCTAAGCCCTTACAACACCATAGATAGTCTATAACAACCTAACATTGTAAAATGCCTACAAAAAACAGAAATTCTACAAACAATAAGACAGAAATTAGTGACACCTCAAAAGAAGAGAGTATGGACCTAACCGCCCCATCACAAGTCCACGCAACTATACCTAAGCCAAACACTGAGAGAAACACCAAAAACATGTTGACATATGACCTCATCCTGCCACCAGAAGACACAATTGTCCAAGATAAGAAAAGAAAAGAGATGGGAAGCGGCCGTAGATCTGCCCTTGACGCGGAACTCCCAGATGACTCGGAATCAGAGGGCAGTATTTCATCATCAAGCCCAGTTAAAAAAGGAGCAAGAGGAGACTCAGGGGAGGAAGAATTCTTAGTCAACTATGACGTAGGTCAACCAATGGACAAGGATTTCTTCCATAACCTCTTCAAAGCTTACAACAAATCGCTCAAGGTTGATTTAGAAGACATGAAAAATTCCATGGCAATGATAGCTTCAAGATCCGAGAGAACTGAAAGAAAAGTGGAAGACCTATCAAAAGACACGGAAAACATTAAGAAAGAACAAGATAAGCTAAAAGAAGAGGTGAAATACCTTAGAAACAAGCTGGCTGACAGTGAAGATAGAGACAGAAGAAGCAATTTAAAATTCCGAGGAATACCGGAAAAGGTTAAAGATACAGATCTATTAGCTCATGTTACGAAAATAGTCAAAAAAACGCTACCAAACCTACCAGATTTCGAATACTCATTTGAACGAGTTCACAGGCTCCCGAAACCAACCTTCCTAGCGGACGAAATCCCGAGAGACGTGATCGCAAAATTCACAACCTTTCGAACCAAAGATAAAGTCATGGAATTCATACGAAAGCACAAAGCACTACCAGCTCCCTATGATAATCTAAAAGTATACATAGACCTCTCCAAAGAGACATTAAAGAAGAGGAAAGACCTTAAACCTGTCACAGAAGTGTTGAGAAAGAACGAGATCTTGTACAGGTGGGCCCATCCAAGCAACAATCTAACTTTCACCTTCAAAGAAAAAAACATAACTATAGAGCATGCAGAGGAAGGGCTGAAAATACTCAAAGACCTGAAAATTTCCAACAACCCATCCAAGGAGGGAAAAAAAAGATGAAAACACTAGAGAATACCTGGAAAACTCCGGCTCCTGTCCCACATTAGAGCTGAGAGCACCACAGTAGGCTAAAAACACTAGCCCAAAAGGAGACATTCACTGCAATATATCTCCAACTGTGAAATACCACAATTTCTTTTTTTCCTGTATTTATGTTTCTGTTTATTACAGTTAGACCAGTTAGTTTTAGTTCAAACGGCTCAACTACTGACACTCTAGAAAATATCACTGACAAAAAAATCTTTAAAGGTCCCGACTTAACCCAAAATACAAGCCAGAATGAAAGCATTAAATCACTACCATGACGATAAAATTTATGTCTATCAATGTCCATGGGCTTAATTCACCACAAAAAAAGTATCTCATATGGAAAGACATCTTAAATTTTAAAGCGGAAGTCATAGGATTACAGGAAACTAAATTTGCCAAAGAACAAACTCCAAAATTTAACCACAGAGCATTCCCAAAAATTATCCTAGCTTCAAATAAACAAAAAAAATCGGGAGTAGCACTTATCATCAAAGAGTCAATTACTTATGAGGAATTAAAAGTGATAAGCGATCCTGAGGGCAGATACGTAATAGTTGTATGCAAATTAAACAATACATTGTACACCCTAGCTAATATCTACGCCCCCAATAAGGGCCAAATTACTTTCCTGAAAAAATTATTAACCCTAATTAGATCCCATCAGATAGGTTCCCTCTTGATATTCGGAGATTTCAACGCCATCCCGAATCCAATGCTAGACACTACAAATAAGAGGAGAGCACTTAATGTCACCCTAGACCCATGGATGAACCGCGAAGAATTATATGCCGTCTTTAGATGCCTAAATACAACATCTGTTGAATTTTCCCACTACTCAGACCCACATAGATCATTTTCCAGAATTGACTTGGTCTTATCGGACATTAAAACATTAGAAAAAATTAAAGAAATAACTATACACCCCAGAATTTGGTCAGACCACTCCCCTATTACATTCGACATAACCAATACCCTCTACCCGAATAAAATTTGGAGAGCAAACTCTTACCTATTTGCCCATCCAACTTACAGCCAAAAAATTCAAGAAGAGTTAAACCATTACTTTCAAAATAATAATACGGAGGATGTCTCCATTACGACCCTATGGCAAGCACATAAGGCAGTCATTAGAGGAGTTATGATACAATTAAATGCCAGAAATAACAAACTCAAACAAAAAAAAATAGAAGACATTTCAACTAAAATAAAAGCACTAGAAAATAATCAAGCATCTAAACCAGGGGTCTCAAACTCAGCTGGGTTGGTGGGCCGCACATAGAAAAACATTTATAGTGGGGGGCCGCATCTCTTGTGGGACTAAGTGATATTTTTAGTAATACCAGAATTTCTTGCTCAATGTAGTAAAGTACAAGTCCTGATCCCCTTCTTGTAGTAATGTCTCCATCCTGTAGTAATGTCCTTTTCTACTGATGTCCCCCATCCTGATCCCCTTTTCTAGTGATGTCCCCCATCCTGATCCCTTTTTCTAGTGATGATCCCTATCCTGATCCCTTTTTCTAGTGATGTCCACCATCCTGATTCCTTTTTCTAGTGATGTCCCCCATCGATCATGGTCCCCTTTTGTAGTGATGTCCCCACACTGATCTCCTTTTGTAGTGATGACCCCCTTCCTGATCTCCTTTTCTAGTGATGTCCCCCTTCCCATTCCCCTTTAGTAGTGATGTCCCCCATCTTGATCCCTTTTTCTAGTGAAGATCCCTATCCTGATCCCTTTTTCTAGTGATGTCCACCATCCTGATTCCTTTTTCTAGTGATGTCCCCCATCGATCATGGTCCCCTTTTGTAGTGATGTCCCCACACTGATCTCCTTTTCTAGTGATGTCCCCCTTCCCATTCCCCTTTAGTAGTGATGTCCCCCATCCTGATCCCCTTTTATAGTGATGTCCCCCATCCTGATCCCCTTTTATAGTGATGTCCCCCATCCTGATCTACTTTTATAGAGATGCCCCCTCATCCTGATCTACTTTTATAGTGATGCCCCCCCATCCTGTTTTACCTTCTTACACACTCAAATACACACTCTATCACACTCGCACACAAACCCACACACAAACCCCCCCACACACACACACATACTCTCAAACACACTCTCACACATCCTCATACACACTCTTACACTCACACTCATACACACACTGAAACTCGCACACACTTTCTTATACACACATCCTCACTCACACACTCACCCTCACTCACACACTCACCCTCACACACACACCCTCTCTTACACACGCACACTTTTCTCACTTTAATGATGCATCGTTCCAGTGCAGTCCCCACTGTACGGACTTCCGGCCTCCGCTGTGCTATGACTTCCTCCAGCCGCCGCTCAGACAAGCTCTGTTGCTCATCAAGATCAATGCAATCTACCAGCCAGAGGCCTGCAGGTGACGTCATATTCTGCCGTCAGCTGCGGGCCTCTCATTGGCTGGCAGCTTGCATTGATCTTGCTGAGTGGCAGAGCTTGTTAGTGCTGCGGACAGAAGTCATTACACAGCGGGGACTGCAGCGGCCCCCTGCACTGGGGCAATGCATGATTAAGTTGTCCAAGGTGCCGCGGGCCGCATAGTGAAGCCCCAGGGGCCGCATGCGGCCCTCGGGCCGCGAGTTTGAGACCCCTGATCTAAACCTTCATCCAACACCCATAAAGAAATACTAAAATTAAGACTTGAACTCAAATCGATCTTATCAAATGAATATGAGAGATTCATCCTAACCTCAAAATCCAACTTCCACAATCTAATGAACAAACCCTCTGGATTCTTAGCCAAAAGAACTAGAATCATCAGGTCAAAGACAAAAATACTAAAAATCAAAGACAGTGACAATAAAACCTATAAAAGCCCAAAGGAAATTTCAAAACAATTTGAAACGTTCTACCAAAATTTATACAACTTAAAAGACAACGGAGAAGAGTATAAACCATCCTCTGAATCAATTAAGGAATTCCTGGATTGTGTTAAACTACCAAACCTGTCAAATGAGGATTTAAATTTTTTAAATGCACCTTATCAAAATAGCGATATACTAGCCACGATTAAATCT
The DNA here is from genome assembly GCA_033576535.1 of Allobates femoralis. NCBI lineage: Eukaryota > Metazoa > Chordata > Amphibia > Anura > Aromobatidae > Allobates > Allobates femoralis. The sequence continues at coordinate 414,797,189 of JARQOC010000004.1, read as the reverse complement.
TTAGCGTCTAATAAAGCCCCAGGTCCAGATGGTATACCCAACGATTATTATAAAAAATTCGGCACAATATTGTCACCCCACTTAACCACCCTCATTAATTCAATATCTACAGGCTTAAAATTACCCAATGAAATGCTAGAGGCCACAATGACTGTAATATATAAAGGAAAAGGGGATAGAGACCTAGTAGGGAATTATAGACCCATCTCATTATTGAATTCCGATATTAAAATAATGGCAAAAACTCTGACTACCAGACTTCAAAAAGTATTACCCAAACTTATCCATAGAGATCAAGTCGGATTTATAGCCAATAGAGGGGCGGAAGATGCCACCAGAAGAACACTTAACTTAATCCAGGACTCCGAAAATAATAAAACACCCGTTGTCTTTATAGCAATAGACGCGGAAAAAGCGTTTGACCGAGTACAGTGGGACTACCTAATGGAAACTCTGAAGAGATTCGGCTTCAGCGGAAAAATCCTTGACCTTATAGGTGCCTTTTATTCCAAACCCTCAGCAAGAGTGTTAACAAATGGCTTTCTCTCTAACAAAATAGAGCTCACAAATGGAACAAGACAAGGATGCCCCTTGTCTCCAACTCTCTTCGATCTTTTTATTGAGCCTCTAGCAGAAAGAATTCGGGTGGATGGTGAGATAAGGGGCATACCTATTAATAAGAGACAATACAAGATATCGCTCTTTGCTGACAATATACTTTTAACATTGACAAACCCACTGAGCTCGGTCAGACGAACCATGGAGATATTCAGTCACTTCTCAAAGGCATCCCTATATAAAATCAACCTAAATAAAACTCAGGCAATACATATCAACGTGGACCAGGAACTCCTTAGAGCACTAGAATCTGAATTCAACATCCAGTGGTCATTAGATAAGTTATCTTACTTAGGAATCAAACTATCGAAGAATCTAAAAGATTGTATGGATCAAAACATGACAGAAATATACAAAGTCCTTGACAAAGACTTACAACACCTATCAAAAATAGAACTTTCTTGGATGGGTAGAATTAGTGCATACAAAATGCTAGAACTTCCAAAACTACTATATATATTCAGAACCATTCCACTGCCAATCAAAAAGAAAACTCTTCAAAAGCTACAAACTCAACTAAACTCATTTGTATGGAGCAAAACTAAAGCTAGAGTCACTCAAACTATACTCAACAAACACAGGCTCAATGGGGGCTTAGGACTACCAAATCTACTAGCCTACCACCAAGCTATCCTCATTAAGAACAGCCAGAAGTACTGGACTATAGAAAACAAACCAGCATGGGCAAGCCTAGAAGACTCATACTGTACAAATACCGTGGTTGGAGACTTGGTGATCTCCCATTTATGTAACCCCAAAAAGCGACTTCCAAAGGAAGAAATCACCAAATACTCCATAACAACCTGGAAAAAATTTGAGACATCCTCTAGGAAAAACTTCAACTCGCAACAAATAAAATGGATGAGGATTGAGACCTTATCTGCATTTTCACCTAGACTAAAATTTAAAATCTGGAAAGCATCAGGCATCAATAACATAGAGGATATCATGGATAAAGACAACCTTAAGCCCTTCCAGACCCTGGTAAACGAATTCAACCTACCAAAGACACAGAAAAAGACTTGGAAACTACTAGAAAAAATACTCTCGAAACAATCCCCACCACTTTCCCTCCCAAGCAATATTGCTAACCTCCTAAAGGACATTAATAACCAGAGTACATGGAAAACCAAAAATATTTATAGAATATTTAATGTCGATGAAGACTTTAAGCCTTTCAAACAATTGGACTCATGGAAGAAAGAACTAAAATTCACAGAAATCCCAATAGAAATAAAGCTTCAAAAAGTAATGGCCTCCATCTATAAATACATACCTTGTGTATCATTGATTGAGACGTTTTATAAACTGCTTACCCGATGGTATTTCACTCCCCATAAGTTAAACTTAATGAACCCAGAACTTACAAATGAATGTTGGAGACACTGTAAACAAACAGGAAATATAACACACATATTCTGGGCATGTCCCAAAATCAGAGAATTCTGGAGAGACTTACAAAAACTAATATCCTCAATCACTCATCTGAGCATTACTTTAAAACCGGAACTAACATTATTATTACTAAACATTGACACAATTACAAAACAATATAGACCCATAGTTATACATATTATTCTAATCGCAAACAAACTAATAGCTTCCAACTGGAAAAGCACCATCACTCCAAAAATCCAAGATGTTCTAGAAACCCTATCACTCCACAAAAATCTGGAATACCATTTCTCTATTAAAAACAACACCCAAGTAAAATTTCATCATAAATGGGATCCGTGGCAAGACTCCATCATCAACCATTTCATTTAATTTAACTTAGCCCTATTGACATTGAATTGACAGTAGCAAACTTTCAAATAAAACTAAATACTTATTTGAGCAACCAAGTAGGGGACCTTGAACCTTTTAGATATACGCGCTATAAAATAAGACTCAAGCAACAAAAAGCTATAAAAGACTCCTTATTAGTAGAATGTTATTAGTAACATGAGCCGTAAGATGTTCTTGTTAGAATGTTTGTGTTATTACCTTATTCACTGTGTTCTGTAAACGAAGATTATTGATGATTATATCAAACATACTTATCAACAATATAGAGTTATTAGTTAAAGAATGTGTACTTTGTACATTATACTACTTTAATTACACTAAAATGAATACTTAATGCTGTAACCCATTGTAATATACTGATTATCAAGAAAACTCAATAAACATTACTTGTAGTGAAAACCGGTGGAAAACCGGTGAAAAAAGTGGAAAGGAGAAGAAAAAAACCGTTCTAATGTACACAGCGTTTTCTAAAAGCCATTGACTAGCATGTTAATCCAACCGGTGGCTAGGAGTAACATAAATTAACATAAAACTCAGCGGAAACCGCCGACGGAAAACGCTAAAAAACAGCCCACAAAACGACTGATGTGCACATACCCTTATGCTCCTCTCTGGTAATGGCGACACATTTATTTTTCATTTCTTGGCAAGGATTTTTTATTTTATTTTATTTTCATATCATATTCACATGCTAAATTAACAATATTGCAACTTTTATGGTACCTTCACGTGCCGCTACCGAAAGGTAGAAACCGGCAGGTATCGGAGACAATTGTACCTTTTACCTTCAAAACACCGTGAAGTGGCGGCGTGTAATTCAGATTGTACCTTCCTGTCTCTTTGGATACCTGACTTTCAGCCGTGCTGAAAAACAAGCAGGTATAACCCCTATGGTAGCGGCGTGTAATCGGGGCACAGGTACGGTATTTGAGTTCCCTGGGGCGTGCCACAGCGTCATGTATACCACGCCCCATCAGCTATCATTGGTGGGGGCTACTGTGTACCCATTGGCTGTCCCTGCACAGGGCGGCATATTTAACGATCTGACCAGTCACACTACACATTTGCTATAGCGTCATGTATTAGCCAGCCTCCCTGCGCTGGCTGGCCAATCATGATGTTATTGCATTGTCCAATCACCGTACGAGCATCGCGTAATACACAACTCTGTCACGCCTATGTAGTTACGGTGAGCAATATGTACGCCCATATTCCCTTGTAGTAGCGGCGTGTAAATCAGGGAAGGTGCTCCACAGAAGGTAACCTGCGGCACCCATCGGCACTTCTGGGGAACGAAAATCCCTTCTGTGGAGCACCTTGTGGCGGCGTGTATTTGCAGCATTAGGTACCGTTAGCAATCGTTGAAAACATGCACGTGCGGTGCCTACCTGTTGCTACCTTCGGTAGCAGCGTGTAAAGGTACCATTATAGTGGCCACTGGGGTTATTTTAGACTCATAATTTCAACCTTCTATATGAAGCAAAACACTCATTCCGTTAAAATATCTTTTGTGTTGCACAAGATTATCATTAATCCTGTGGAAATAGGTGATGTGCTGCCAAGAAAAATGGCAGCCTGTTTGTACTGAACAATCTAATACTGATCAGTCCAAGCTTTCTGACACTCGGCAGCACATTTCCCTCCAGAATGCCTTGATAGTCCTGAGATTTCATTGTACCCTGCACAAATTCAAGGAACCCTGTGCTAGATTCAGCAAAGCAGCCAAAACCATAGTAGAGCCTCCAACATGTTTCACAGTAGGTACAATGTTCTTTTTTTATATGCTTCACTTATGAATCTGTGAATATAGATCTGATGTGACTTGCCAAGAAACCTAAGTTTTGTCTTCTGTCCAAATTCTCCCAGAAGCATTGTGGTTTGCCAATATGTATTTTGGCAAATTCTTGTATCGCTTTTTCATGATTTGCTTGAAATTGGAGTTCACCTGTAACCCATTTGGAAGTTGTTCTGGTTTGTTCTGGGCTCTTTGTTAACCATTCGTATTATATGTCTTTACATTTGTCATGAATGTTATTCTTTGGCCATGTCCAGGGATGTTGGTTACAGTTTCATTAACCTTTAAACTTCTTAATATGTGCAACTTTAGTAACAGAAATATCAAGCTAATTGGATATGGTCTTATAGCCCTTACATTTAACATGTCAGTCTATAATTTTCTTTCTAATCTCCAATGACAACTCTCCTCTTATGGTAGTTTTCTTTCATCCATGTTCAGTGTGTTACACACTATGATACTAAACAGCACAAGAACTACTTTTCAACATTTTCAGACTGACTAACTTGAGGTTTGTAGACATCTATCAAGCTAATTACAGAAACACCTTAGTTTAACATGGCTTTATGGTCAAATTATTTTCAATCTTTTCTAGAAGTACCAATATTTTTGTTCAGATCATTTTCCTTTTCTATTTTCCAGTTTGAACAAAAATTCGAAAACAATAGATTATTTTCATTAGTTGATATTTAGGAAACTTGAATTGAAAATTACTTTTGTCCGTTTAAAGTTATTTCAGTGACCATTGTTGGTTTTTCTTACTTTAACAGAAGCGTACCAACAACTTTGTCTATGTATGTAAATGTTCTGCTTGGCAGAAGGGTGTACCCAATAACTGCTGCATTGACAAAATTATGTAGCAGATAATGGTGGAGCATGGTGTAGCAAATAGCTATACCACATGGTAGACATAATGTATCAAATAACTGTGCTGCAAGGGTTGATTGGGGTACCAGATAACAGTGCTGCATGGGTGACATAATGTAACCGATACTGTAATTATGCAGCACTGAAGGCATTGTGAGGAGGATAACTGTGCAATAAGTTTGACATAGTGTAGAAAATAACTGTGCTATATGGGGTACCAAATAACTGTCAAAGGCCCCGCGGTTTTTTCGCGACCGCACCTGCCGCAAGTGCCAAAACCGCACTTGCCGCACCTGCCGCAAGCCCGCCTATACATTGTATGGGGCTTGCCGCAACCGTGTCGCAACCGTGCCGCAAGTGCAGCCGGTATGTGGTAATTGCGGCATTGCGGTTTTTTTCACCGCATCTGCCGCGATTTGAAAAAAACGCTGATGTGAGAGGGGCCTTACATGGGCGGCATTATGTAGTCTATAACTCCTGCATGGAATAGTGAAGCAGATCAATATATATAGCGCTATTCTTGCTGTTGAGACATGGTAGAAACTCTATGAAACCCACTAATTTCAAAAGACTCCATCAGTATCCATTTGGATAAGTCGGATCTGAGTCTTAATCGTTTATAGAAAGCATTCTATGTTTTACCAGGAATTATATATTTATAAAACCCACAAAATATTGAATCTTTAGATCCATCCTTCAAGTTGCACAAGTAATTGTAGATGGTAATTAGGTCTGTTCTTTAGAGACACTTCCTTAATTACTTTATTTCTCCTTACTTTGGTGCCTTGATTACAAACTATGATCATTGCTATGTTATACTTCTAGAACTTTTCATACATTTTTTCTTTTTTTCATCTGATACTGTATTTCTAGTTTAAGAATAAATTCTGTGCTTTATAACAGCGCCCTAATCTTTATTTGTTGTGCTCACTAGTGCCTATCCTAAGGAAATGTGAGCTGGGTTAAAGGTTTAGCTGAGTTTTTGATCCAGACAGAGGTGTGAATAAATGTGAAAGTTGTGTGAAAGAGTGCATGTAAGGCTAACATGAAGCAAGACTAATTTGTGCAAAGAGCTTTTAGAGAGGATTTGGCCAGAATTATCTTGCGATTCAAGAGCAAACCATCATTTCCATAAGAATACCCCAATCACGTGACCCACACATCTACGCTGAAAGACCCAATTCATAATATTTTTTGGCCAGCTTCCATAAGATTCACACATTATGCATGCTTAAAAAAGGCAGAATGCAGTTGTGTGTAATTTACACTGGCTTGGAATTCATGGTCCTTCTTGTTTTTGCATAGAAATAGTTACCTTCTAGTTAAGTGCTATGTGCATTCACTACTTAGTAACAGAAGAGCAAGCAAGAGAATAGGCAGCTCTTAGGTTCTGTTAAGGTTAGAATAGATACAATTGAATTCATTAGAAACGTTTTAACTATGGGCACAGAAATAAATAGTTGTAGATCTATCAATACTGTCGCCGACGTATATTCTGCCTCTATAAAACCACCATCATAGATTTGTGCAATGTTAAACAATGATTCATGAGAAAGTTCCATGGCCCATGGTAAATATCTCTAAGGTTGCATACCTGTGCTGCTATCAGGGCAATAAGGGTGGAAATACATTCAGATACTTGGATAAAATTTATATTAAAAAAAATCCTACCAGTGCCCACTGCTATATGTCACACCCTTGAAGGACTATGATGGTTTACACAGCAAGAACTGGGTAAAAGCAAGGCACAAAACCACTCTGCATCTTTGCCACGTCTGTTCTGTCCTCTTGGTGTTAACCCAGTTCCTCTTCTCTTCGCTCCACCTGGCTCACACCTTGCACCTTCCCTATTTTACTCCTCTCTCTTTCCCATCTATGAGTGTGTGGAGTAGACGAAAGGGTTCTGAAATGTTTCTCAATGGCGGTAGTGAAGCCACCATTTTGTGGACTGCTGGGGTGGAACTGACTGAGGAAAACTGTCAGCAAGAGTAGCCAATGAGCTAGTATAATTACTGGACACAGTAAGTCATCATTATTGTTAGGTGTCAGGCTGCTGTGGTGCAAAACTTTGTGAGAGAGATTGAGTTAGACTGGAGTCACACTACCGTATGACTAGTACAAGAATTGCATTGCATTGCCCAGACTGGCCGGTGGCTCTCCCGATGTAGCTGTTACAGCTCCTTGTATTTCTAGGCAACTATCACTCATATGTCAGGAGAGCCGCTGGCTGATCTGGGCATTTTTATGCATTCCTTGTGTAAGTCATACTGCAGTGTAATTCCAGCCTTAGGAGAATTCCTCAACCTGCTGAAATTTTTGTACAGTGAGAACACTGATTATGGCAGTTTAAAGGAATTATCCGCATCGGAAAGTAAACTCTGTTGATATCATTGGGCTCCACATACCTGTTATTATAAGTGCTTAAATCAGCAGATATTATGCATAGTCTTAAATTGTGGACACATCCTGGCAGATATGTGTAGATTTAACGTAATCATAAACTGTCACCTCTAAATGTGGAAGTGCTTTTCTATTCCTTTAGAAGCTACATCAGTAGCAAACATGACATTCAAGAGCTTTGACAGAGGGGGTCCCCCTTTTAACCCAGTACTTGATGGGTGAAGAATACCATGTTTCCAGAAAATTGAACACAGTCATATATTATTTTTGGTTCTAAAAGATGTGCTAGGGCTTATTTTCTGGGGATGTCTGTATTGTGTCAGTGATTGGGTCACCCGTTAATGAAAATTAATATTCACCATATCCCTGCATATAATTCCACCCATCCCAGCATCACTGATAAGACTGTATGTTAATTGAATATGAATATTCACCCCTTTCCTCTGCTCATAATCCCACCCACACCTCTGCCTGCTTTAATGATTGGAAATTCTATTAATGAAAAAAATGAATATTCACCCACTTCCCCTGGCCACCCTTCTATATCAGTGTCAGTGATTAACTCAGACTGCCATATTACATCATTTTTGGATGTTTTATTGTGAGTCCGCAAAAGTGGCGTAACACTCAGACAACATTGTTCACCGCAGTGAGCTGGGAGGCAGAAATTATTAAAGGGGTCTTCCCCATGCTGTTCCCATGTCATTCGAGCACTGTTCTCATACATTTGTGACTTTTTTGGGGTTTATCCAGGCTGCCAGGGGTGCTGCTGGAAAAATGCTTGGGTTTCCCATAGGTTAACATTGGACTCGGTGCTTGGGTCGAGCACCGGAGCATCTCGATATGCTCGACCCGAGAATCGAGCACCCGAGCATTTAACTGCTCGCTCATCACTAGTGATTTTGCAGAAGACTCACTGGTATGATCGTTGTATCAAAACTCCGCTCAGGGTAGCAGCCTGACCCAGTGACTATAGTGCTCATTAGTGAAGTGCCGCAGGAATAAAGTAAGGATCTGAATGACCTGCTTTACCTGGCCATTAGACTGTGGATGATAAGATGACAAGAAGTCCAGAAATACATGAAGGAGTTTACAAGACTCTCTCTAGAACTGTGACATGAATTTGACTCCTTTTTCTGACACAATGTGCTGAGGAAAGCCATGGAGCTTGAAAATGTGTTGGTTAAATGTCTCACCAGTTCTGGAGTGGACGACAAGAGCCATCTTGGAGAAACGAGCCTTCACTACCAAAATATTAAAGCAGGTAGAGGAACCTGGAAGGTCCATGATAAAGTTCATGGCAATATGTTGCCATAGAGGAGAAGACACAGTGAATGGAAACAACCAACTGGACGGGATCTGTTTTGGAGTCTTTTTCCAGGCACAGGACAGGCAGAAGGCAACAAAATCCACTATATCCTGGAATAAGGAATAAGGAAGTCCACTGATAGTGGTGTGAGATTAGAAGAGTCTTCTTCTGCCCGGCATGACCAGCCAACATGGATGAGAGGCACACTGCTGGATCTTCCTTCTGTCATCAGCAGAAACTAAGATATTACCCAGAGGTAGTGAAGACAGGAGCCACTGTTACCATCTTAACCTATTAAAGGGTATACAAGGGCGCAATAGGGTCTTATCTCTTAGATAAGACCCTTAGATACCAGATAGTTCAAAAATGAGGTACTGCTGACTTTATGCGGTTGAGTGCCCCACAACCAGTTTAAATGGTCAAAACAGCTGCTGCAGGATCCACCGTTCCATCAGGAACAACATGTGCATAAATCCAAAGGACCAGGGTGTACAACGATCCGCACTGCTGAGTATAAGGAAGGACCTTAATCTTGGTATATAAGAATGGTGTTTTATTTCTTCTATGTGTTTCAGGGCTGTCCCAGCCCCTCCCTCAGGAATACCACCATAAGCAATCTGATTGTTTATGGTGGTATTCAGCAGCGCAGATTGTTGTACACCCTGGTCCTTTGGATTTATGCACTGTGATCATCATGGCAGGATCGATTATATGTTGAGGTTCTTCCTCCTGGCCAGAGGGTAGAAAGGACTTAGACAGCACATCTGACTTGATGTTCCTGTCAGCCGGCTGGATATGTAGCACAAAGTCAAAGCAGTTCAGCCTCTGTGCCGATTGTAGATAGGCCAGATTCTTATGGTCAGTGTATATAACCACAGAATGGGCAGCACCCTCTAGGACAAAATGCCACTCCTCCAGAGCCAGCTTGATGGCCAACAACTCATGATCTCCTATGAAATAATTGCGTTCTGGAGCCACGAAGGCTTTGGAGAAGAAACTGCACGTGACCATTCGCCCCGAGGAGGACTTCTGCGTGAGGACTGCTCCGGCTTCTTAAGGAGAAAAAGAGGAGAAAAAATGTGGAGCCTAAACATGCTTAACATGATAATTAAAGAATTTTTATTACAAATACATGAGACATATATGACACAAAATTGTGCAAGGAACAGCTGACATAGATAAAAAGCACATAGCAAAATGATAATACAGACAAGATCAAAAAAAGAATCTCTATCTCACCATCCTATGAGCTTCACTAAAGTAGTACAAAATATACAGAATTCATACAAAAATATTATGTGGATCGGTGCCTGTGGGAGCACGACAGATTAATTCAATATGTACCAATATAAGCTGTATATACAGCTGTGACTCCCCATACACATAAAAAGCCACAATCCATAACATGACTCATGGTTTAACAAGAACAGTTGTGAGCAACATAGTCAGTGACGTAAATCAAGTAGTAATTGCCATACCAAAATAAAGTGCAGCGTGCTAGGAACAAGGAGGGAACTCACCTCCAGGCCAGACTCCAACGTACGTTTTGCGTATCTTTAGAAACAGTGCTTCATCATTGGAAGTATTGCCTAGAATGCTGGCAGGGTTTAAGAAGCCATTTTACGGCAGGTTACATGACACCAGCCACCAATGGAAGTGCATAAAGCGGCGCATGCGCCTGCGCTGCCGCTGTGCCCTCGACATCACTTCCGGTGTCCCGCCCTCCGCCATACACAGGCGCTGGGTTTGATTAACCAACAACTGTGAATAAGCAGCCGGCGTTATGCACACGTCCATGAATACGTGACGACATTGGAAGCCAGCGCATGCGCACACGATTCCCGGACTCAAGGACCGCATAAAGAGCTAACTGAAGCTAACTTTCGGAGGCATTTGATCTGAAGGCTAGGTTTCGGCAAAGGGGCTTTATCCATCATGTTATTAAATATGGATAGGATAGTGCCAGACACACCAAACGTGATGACCTTCCCCCCAGAAAGAAGGAAGACAATTCTGGTGAAAATAGATTTATCTCCACCCACAACCAATAATGGGAGACCATGAGGAAGGTCCTGGTGAGATACTGGCTAGTTTTCCTGTCCGAACCCTCCTCGAGGGAGACTCTGTCCAGGGATCCCCAAATGACGACACATAGATCTCCAAATCTAAAGGACATGTGTGCCGCCCCGGGGTCCGGTAATCACATTACAATCTTGGAGGCAAGGCATCCACCAGGTGAAGCACACATATAACAAACATATCCCAACCTGGGCCTGTAGGGGGAGCTCTAACAGCTGAGGTCAGGTCAGTTGCTGACGTCAATAGAGGTTCCTGAGAAATACAGGTGCAGGGGGGCGGAGCTAGTCAGTTCCTGTCAGGAGAGCTGAGGTGACAATTGAACAGAGCAAAAGGAGGAGAGGAAAGTGATCTTGGGGACAGGAGCCGTGTTAGGCCGGTCCAAGGAAACTGACAGTGTGTGGAGCCCATAGCAAGGGCCTGAGGAGGAGAGAAGGAAGATCTGGGAGTGGTAGTTGTGCCAGCAAGCCCAGAATTAAGTATAGTACGGTCACCGGAGACCGAGATCGTAAAGGATTATACACCCAGTGGCCAAATCCGGAGAACGGATAGTTATACACTGCCCCATTCACTGTAAAGCTAAAGAGACACAGCCGCACTACAGAGCCAAGGAGAACTAAGTAGAAATACAGCCAAGAGAAGGGTTCACGCTGCTAGTCCTACAGCTAGTACAGAACAGAGAGGGTCACAGCATTGCTTTATGCAGCCAGGCCCAACAGACACAATCTAAAAGGAAAGCCTCAGGACTGGCGTGGAAAGCCTAAAATTATCTCCAAGCTCCGGACCCTGTGAACTTTAGAAAACTGTACCTGGTACTAACTGAGTTCCACCATTAAAGGTAAAGAAAAGACTGTTACTCTTGTGTCTCCACATCATTGTTTGAGCTAATTCCTGCGTCCCCATCAACACCAATAACAATTATTATCACCAGCTCAGGGATCATCCTAGCCCTACCTGTGGAGGGTTTATCATCCTGCTGCATCCCAACATCATCCCCTGAAGCTGAGATAAGCAGCGGTGGTCATATCCGGCCGCATCCCACAATTGGCGTCACTGACAAACTCTTATTTGTATTTTTATTTTCTCCCTTTTTAATTGCGGTCCCTCCAGGGCCACGGAACCAGTCCACAGCCATCACCGTGACATCCCCCTGTAAGCAGAGTATAAGGACCTGTCCTGTGTAACCCATAGCCCTGAGGGTGATACACATGTTAGTCCAAAGTCATTATATTCCAAGAACATCGGGGATTTTTGGATTTGGTTCTCCCACAAGGGTTTTTTTCCCATGTGGCCAGTGTGCCACCTGCATCAATCTCTCTCGCAGCTCCCACTTCACATCGAGTGATGGATCTAGGACACTTACTATTAATCAATATATCGCATGCAGCAGCACACATGTGGTTGATTATGCCACATGTGGCTGTCAGAAAATCTATATCGATATGACATTACGAGAATTACATGTGAGGGTTAGGGAGCATGTGAGGGAGATTGGTGCGGCGAGCGAGGTTGATGATGACGTCACCACCCTGAAGACCTTACCTCGACACTTTTACAAATTTCATAGGTGTAATCCCAAAACACTAAAAGTGCACAGTATTGACAAGATCCAAGGGGGTATCAGGGGTGGAGACCTCAAGAAACTACTGGCACAGCGGGAGTTAAAATGGATAGTGATGCTGGACACAGTGTCTCCAAAGGGCATTAATGATTCCCTCAGCTTTGCCCCTTATTTGTGACTTTATTCCTTGGAACTGTCACAGTGTAGTGAGAATGCTGATGAGGGAATGGCAGATATGGGCAGGGTGACCAGGGAAGACTAGTCTGACCCTAGTCTAGAAACCCTGAATGGCCCTGATCCCGAAGGTATCTCTGATGGTGAGAAGGTTCGGGCCTCCAACCTCTCACTAACCTCCTCCACCAGCCCTGCGCTATTCCCCTCTCGCCTCCCTCCACAGAACTGGAATACAGCAACTCCAAAGGAAAGGACTTCAGCAACACAAACACACAGAACTCCACAGCACGGCTTCCAGGCATAGAGTGAAATTCTGTCAGCAGCACCACCTGGTGGAAGGAGAGGCTACTTAAAGGCTAGGGGAGAGGAGTTCAGGTGAGTCACACATTTACCCCTCAACCAACAGTTGAACCTCATAGTGAATGCAGCTCTGGAGCACAACAAAGGAGGCCAGAACCTTCACAACTATCAACCATGCAGCTCTTAAAGACAAACACATGCACAGCAGCATCCAGCAATGTCAGCGTCAACTAAGTGCATGACAGTACCCCCTCTTTTAAGAGAGGCCCCCAGAGTCGACTACGGCACATCGTAAAGACATCCACATCCCCTGAGTGACGAGATATAAAAGACATTACGAGTCGCCAATAATTGTGGTAAAGATAGGCTCACTGTTGTCCCGGGTGCACCAGAAAAATGCGTATGTATAGAGAAAGTATAACTGGGCACACCTATAATTTCTCAAAAAATTTTTGAATCACACAAAGTGTTTGAAGTTACGTATTTCATATATTTTATTTCAATGCCACATCTTGTCCAAACACCACAATACCAACGTTTCGGCCTCTCACATAGGCCTTTATCAAGGTTTCTGATTATACAGGAATAGAGAAGTAATATGTATTAACATCATACAAAAATTACTGGCAAATTGTTAACAAGATTGGGACTAGTGCCCAAGTGGCGTTAAAACTGGACCGTGTATGTGGCAGTGTAACACAGTGAGTGCCTAGATGGGCAAAATGCCCAGTGATTATGAGTGTATAAGGAGGTGGACAGGGTAAAGGAACACCCACCGAGAACGGACCCGGGCATACGTGCAGCAAGCAGAGCGTGATGATATGGGTAACTAAACTGCTAATTTTGAAAACAAGGACGAGAGGAAAGGAAAAGAAAAAAGAAAAAGAAAAAGCTGGGGTAAAGGAAAAAGGCATAGGACAGAGGAAACTGGAAAAAGACAGTGGATCAATTACCAGTGTCAGGTCGGGTGAAGGTTCCAGAAGCAGAACCAACCAGGTCAAGTGTAATTGCAAAAAGCGTAGGAATACACCTAGGGATCCTATGTTGAATAGAGAGAATTCTAAGTTCAAAACGGAAGCCAAAGTCCAAAGTTACTGAAGTCTTATGTAGAAGGAAGGAAATCTAGACCAAATCCCAAACTGGGAAAGAACAAGGTGACTAGAGGCATATGGATAGTCATATGCACAACTGGTTAAATCACAGAAGTGTAGGGTATCAGTATTAGGGCAAAGTCCCTCTGGGCACAACTATAGACATCAGGTGAAACCAAGGACTAAAATAAAATGGGAGTGTAGGGGTAACACCCTAGAAACCAGAGACCCACACTGGTATAATACTAAAAAGGTACAAAAGGTAAAAATATCAGGTACTCAGAAATGCCGGACCCCACTGTCCAGGGATTCAAAATAGCTATGGGTAGAATGTCTCAGAAGAGACCATGGAGCAGATAGGGAGGAAAGAGGCAGACAGAACCGAAGGAGTCTACAAATACATGATAATACCTGTGATATGAGTCAAGGCTCAAGGAAAGACACCTAGGATGAAAAGCATATCGATCAAAGTACAATAGAAGCATAAGTCCAAGTAGGCAGAAAACGGGCTCGCAAGGCGCGAGGTATTACCTTATGATGTGTTCAGTGGTAATGCGGCAGTGATGTGCGGGGAGTAGAGCGACCGCGTCTGTTTATGACGGGCCGTGGGGCGTGTTAATGTGTTCTCGCTTTTCTATAACCACGCACGCGCATTACAAACACGCCGCGCGCATGCGCACTTCATGCGCTTCACATGCGGTCCATGGACCGGATACGCGTCACATTAACACGCCCCCAGGCCCGTCATAAACAGACGCGGTCGCTCTACTCCCCGCACATCACTGCCGCATTACCACTGAACACATCATAAGGTAATACCTCGCGCCTTGCGAGCCCGTTTTCTGCCTACTTGGACTTATGCTTCTATTGTACTTTGATCGATATGCTTTTCATCCTAGGTGTCTTTCCTTGAGCCTTGACTCATATCACAGGTATTATCATGTATTTGTAGACTCCTTCGGTTCTGTCTGCCTCTTTCCTCCCTATCTGCTCCATGGTCTCTTCTGAGACATTCTACCCATAGCTATTTTGAATCCCTGGACAGTGGGGTCCGGCATTTCTGAGTACCTGATATTTTTACCTTTTGTACCTTTTTAGTATTATACCAGTGTGGGTCTCTGGTTTCTAGGGTGTTACCCCTACACTCCCATTTTATTTTAGTCCTTGGTTTCACCTGATGTCTATAGTTGTGCCCAGAGGGACTTTGCCCTAATACTGATACCCTACACTTCTGTGATTTAACCAGTTGTGCATATGTGTCACGCTGGGAGCGGGAGAGACACCCAGCGTAGGACAACGACGGGGGGGGATAAGGAGTCCCTAAAGCTATGGGCACAAGAGGGAGAGGGTGACCCCTAGTCTTCCTGGGGCTGACCCTGTCTGCCCTGACGTCCCTATACAGTTTCCTCAACTGTCGCCGACCACGAACCTCGTCCCTCTCTGATCCTAGCACTACCTTATCTAAGGATCAGATGGGGAGGTTCACTAGACCCCTCCACTAACAACTAAAGACAAACACAAGGAAAACAGACAATGGGGAAAGAAAACACTTATCTTGCAGCAGAGCACAGCAACCTCCACAATCTCAGCTTCTGCTTGGAGCAAGGATAATGAGTCTACAAGGAAATATCACCTGCACCGAGGGAGGGCAATGAAACTCCTTATAAAGGAGGGAAGAACCTGCTGGGTCCTAGAGACCCAGAATACTGGTGTAGAAACCAGACCGAGCACAAGACCTTCCCAGCCGTCCTCCCATGATAGGGAGATCTTATCATACCTTCTCTTTATCTACACAGAAGGTAAATGCCCCTGAAAGACGGACCGTCCTCAAACCTTATGGCTGATTGGCCAAACGCTGGGACCGTCTGCGCGTGGCCTCTACCCTGTCATCCGTGCCACCCGTGACAATATGACTATCCATATGCCTCTAGTCACCTTGTTCTTTCCCAGTTTGGGATTTGGTCTAGATTTCCTTCCTTCTACATAAGACTTCAGTAACTTTGGACTTTGGCTTCCGTTTTGAACTTAGAATTCTCTCTATTCAACATAGGATCCCTAGGTGTATTCCTACGCTTTTTGCAATTACACTTGACCTGGTTGGTTCTGCTTCTGGAACCTTCACCCGACCTGACACTGGTAATTGATCCACTGTCTTTTTCCAGTTTCCTCTGTCCTATGCCTTTTTCCTTTACCCCAGCTTTTTCTTTTTCTTTTTTCTTTTCCTTTCCTCTCGTCCTTGTTTTCAAAATTAGCAGTTTAGTTACCCATATCATCACGCTCTGCTTGCTGCACGTATGCCCGGGTCCGTTCTCGGTGGGTGTTCCTTTACCCTGTCCACCTCCTTATACACTCATAATCACTGGGCATTTTGCCCATCTAGGCACTCACTGTGTTACACTGCCACATACACGGTCCAGTTTTAACGCCACTTGGGCACTAGTCCCAATCTTGTTAACAATTTGCCAGTAATTTTTGTATGATGTTAATACATATTACTTCTCTATTCCTGTATAATCAGAAACCTTGATAAAGGCCTATGTGAGAGGCCGAAACGTTGGTATTGTGGTGTTTGGACAAGATGTGGCATTGAAATAAAATATATGAAATACGTAACTTCAAACACTTTGTGTGATTCAAAAATTTTTTGAGAAATTATAGGTGTGCCCAGTTATTACGAGTCGCCAAACCTGGGAGCAGGTCAATGAAGCACAGCACAGTCTTATATACGGCTGATATCCGAAACGGTCCTAAAACCCCAGAACCAGGAGCCCCAGCAGCACACCTCCACCTGACGTGTTTGCACAACACCCACACATACTCATTAACTCTCAGGTCTGGACCTGCACGTTTATTTCCAAATCTGCGGTCACAGTTAGAGGGCACACATCCAGGACGGTAAACTGCAGCAATGTCCCCCTGAGGCCCAGGGCTCCCTCCCCTGGTGTGCACAGCAGGAACCACCGTCCCTCCCTGGCCCTTCCTCCTGGAACGATGCCTAGACCCACCATTAAACTGAGGCGTAGTCTGTACTCCACCCCCTCTTCCAGGCTCACTCCCATTCACTTCTGGAAGTGGGGTAGGAGTCAGTGCAACCAGTACGGTAGAAATAGTTGTAGCGAGGCAATTACTCATGCAGAAAGCCCCCAAGTCACAACCTTTCTTGCCCGCAAGTCAATTACTGGGTTGTGTTTCTCCAGCCAGGGAAGACCCAATACAATGAGAGTGGGTAGGTTCTCCCAGAGGTGACAGGACAGAACCTCCTGGTGGAGAGTTCCTATGCACAGGTTCACATTACGCACCACTTAGGAGAGGACCTTCTGGCTGAGTGAAACTGAGTCGATTGAGGCGATGGGAATGAGTCTCACTAAAGCACTGCTGGTGAGACCATAAGCCCAAGCAAAGCGAGAATCCATCAAATTCACCACCGCTCCGCTATCGACCAGAACTGGCACAGTCTCGGTTTTACCATCCACCACCACCTTGGCAGACAGTGTAAATGGAAACTTAGCAAGGAAGGAAAGATAAACTCTCTGGTAGTCTCCTTCTGAACGGCCCGAGGTAGGCTGCTTCTGAGACTGCGTGGTCTTGGAGCGAAGTGGACAGATCTTTTTAAAAAATGGTCAGATTTTCCAAAGAAAAAACATGCTCCGCCCACATGGTGGACAGTAGCCACAGGAGGTTTAACACGAGAACCTACTGCCCCCAACTGCATGGGTTCATCGGGTATAGTCTCCTCAGCAGGGATAGGTACAAGAGACATAGTAGGTTTCGGTCTCTCCCTCAGGCGTCTGTCAACCCTTATGGCTAAGGATATCGCAGCCTCCAATTACTCAGGTGCGGCGTACTGAACCAGGGTGTCTTGCAGTCTAGCTGACAAACCAAAGCAGAACTGATTCCGGAGAGCTGGGTCGTTCCACTGGGTGTCAGTTGCCCATCTCCGAAACTCCGAGCAGTACTCCTCCACTGCTCGTGTGCCCTTCTTGAGTTTACGGAGATCAGACTCAGCAAAGGTCACCCTATCTGGTTCACCGTACACCTGAGCAGCAAAAAACCCGTCCACCGAACACAACGATGGTGAGTCGGCCGGGAGGAAAAAGGCCCAGGTCTGGGTATTCCCTTTAAGAAGGAAGACTATAATCCCCACCCGCTGTTCCTCACTTCCTGATGAACAGGACTGGAGCCTGAAATACAACTTACAGGCTTCACGGAAAACAAAAAATTTGTCTCTTCCCCCAGAAAACCTATCTGGAAGAGAGACCTTGGGTTCTGGCATGGCCTTAGCATGAGCCGACGCCAGGTAACCCAAGACTTGCTGCAGCAGTTGCACTACCTGAGTTCGCAGACCAGTTACCTCTTCAGAGATGGTCTGCATCAGGCGAGAAAATGCATCAGCTGAGGCAGTCTAGGATATAGCATCTCAAGGAAAAAGGTATGGACTGCTGATAATGTCACGGTGTAGTGTGAATGCTGATGAGGGAATGGCAGATATGGGCTGGGTGACCAGGGAAAACTTGTCTGACCCTAGTCTAGGAACCCTGAATGGCCCTAATCCCGAAGGTATCTCTGATGGTGAGAAGATTCAGGCCTCCAGCCTCTCTCTAACCTCCTCCCCGAGCCCTGCGCTATTCCCCCCTCACCCCCCTTCACAGAACTGGGATACAGGAACTCCAAAGGAGAGGACTTCAGCAACACAAACACACAGAACTGCACAGCATGGCTTCCATGCATAGAGTGAAACTCTATCAGCAGCACCACCTGGTGGAAGGAGAGGCTACTTAAAGGCTAGGGGGAGGGGAGTTCAGGTGAGTCACACATTAACCCCTCAACCAGCAGTTGAACCTAATAGAGAATGCAGTTCTGGAGCACAACACAGGAGGCCAGGACCTTCACAACTATCCACCATGCAGATCTTAAAGACAAACACATACACAGCAACATCCAGCAATGTCAGCACCAACTAAGCGCGTGACAGGAACCTTGGTATTTAATTCTGTCCTTTAAAAAGTACCACCATCAGCGTTTTCCCATTTAGGAACTTTTGCCCAGTCTCCTTCCCCCTTTGTGCCACATATTGTAGGTGCTGTATATTATTTTAATTTGTTTTAATTTTTTCCTATTTTGTTTATGCTGACTGTGGTGATTGTATAATATGGACTTTACATGTTACCAGGCAAGAGGATAAGAACATTCTTTGGATCTACATTAATGTGGACTATATATGGACCATGGAGTGGAGCCATTATTAATGCACTTACTCTATAACTTTGCTGATGTTATGAGTTATAATTATTGAAATGTTTCTGCTTTTTAAGCGGTCCTTGAGTCTGGGAATCGTGTGCGCATGATGCCGAAAGTGATGTCAGGGGCCCGGCAGCAGCGAGGGCGCATGCGCCGCTTTATGCGATTCCATTGGTGGCTGGTGTCATGTGACCCGCCGTATATTGCCTTCTTAAACCCTGCCAGCATTCTAGGCAGTACTCTCCATGATGAAGCATTGTTTCTAAAGATATGTGAAACTTATGTTGGAGTCTGGCCTGGAGGGGGGTTCCCTCCTTGATCCTAGCACGCTGCACTTTATTTTGGTATGGCAATTACTACTTGATCTACCTCACTGACTATGTTGCTCACAACTGTTCTTGTTAAACTATGAGTTACAGTTAGGGCCAGAAATATTTGGACAGTGACACAATTTTCGCGAGTTGGGCTCTGCATGCCACCACATTGGATTTGAATTGAAACCTCTACAACAGAATTCAAGTGCAGATTGTAACGTTTAATTTGAAGAGTTGAACAAAAATATCTGATAGAAAATGTAGGAATTGTACACATTTCTTTACAAACACTCCACATTTTAGGAGGTCAAAAGTAATTGGACGAATAAACATAACCCAAACAAAATATTTTAATTTTCAATATTTTGTTGCGAATCCTTTGGAGGCAATCACTGCCTTAAGTCTGGAACCCATGGACATCACCAAACGCTGGGTTTCCTCCTTCTTAATGCTTTAACAGGCCTTTACAGCCACAGCCTTCAGGTCTTGCTTTGTTTGTGGGTCTTTCCGTCTTAAGTCTGGATTTCAGCAAGTGAAATGCATGCTCAATTGGGTTAAGATCTGGTGATTGACTTGGCCATTGCAGAATGTTCCACTTTTTTGCACTCATGAACTCCTGGGTAGCTTTGGCTGTATGCTTGGGGTCATTGTCCATCTGTACTATGAAGCGCCGTCTTGTCTGCTGTTATGTCATCAATAAACACAAGTGACCCAGTGCCATTGAAAGCCATGCATGCCCATGCCATCACGTTGCCTCCACCATGTTTTACAGAGGATGTGGTGTGCCTTGGATCAAGTGCCGTTCCCTTTCTTCTCCAAACTTTTTTCTTCCCATCATTCTGGTACAGGTTGATCTTTGTCTCATCTGTCCATAGAATACTTTTCCAGAACTGAGCTGGCTTCTTGAGGTGTTTTTCATCAAATTTAACTCTGGCCTGTCTATTTTTAGAATTGATGAATGGTTTGCATCTAGATGTGAACCCTTTGTATTTACTGTCATGGAGTCTTCTCTTTACTGTTGACTTAGAGACAGATACACCTACTTCACTGAGAGTGTTCTGGACTTCAGTTGATGTTGTGAACGGGTTCTTCTTCACCAAATAAAGTATGCGGCGATCATCCACCACTGTTGTCATCCGTGGACGCCCAGGCCTTTTAGAGTTCCCAAGCTCACCAGTCAATTCCTTTTTTCTCAGAATGTACCCAACTGTTGATTTTGCTACTCCAAGCATGTCTGCTATCTTTCTGATGGATTTTTTCTTTTTTTTCAGCCTCAGGATGTTCTGCTTCACCTCAATTGAGAGTTCCTTTGACCGCATGTTGTCTGGTCACAGCAACAGCTTCCAAATGCAAAGCCACACACCTGGAATCCACCCCTGACCTTTTAACTACTTCATTGATTACAGGTTAATGAGGGAGATGCCTTCAGAGTTAATTGCAGCCCTTAGAGTCCATTGTCCAATTACTTTTGGTCCCTTGAAAAAGAGGAGGCTATGCATTACAGAGCTATGATTCCTAAACCCTTTCTCCGATTTGGATGTGGAAACTCTCATATTGCAGCTGGGAGTGTGCACTTTCAGCCCATATTATATATATAATTGTATTTCTGAATATGTTTTTGTAAACAGCTAAAATAACAAAACTTGTGTCACTGTCCAAATATTTCTGGCCCTAACTGTATGTTATGTATTGTGGCTTTTAATGTGTATGGGGAGTCACAGCTGTATATATTATTATTTATTATTATTATATTATTATTTATTTATATAGCGCCATTAGGTTCCATGGCGCTTTACATGATGATAAGGGAGACAAGAACAAGTACACTAAATCTAGGCAATCAGGACATACAGCTACAGGAGGTACATAACCTGTTATGTGCTCCCACAGGCACCAATCCACCCACTTAATATTTTTGTATGAACTCTGTATATTTTGTACTACTTTAATGAAGCTCATATCATGTTGAGATAGAGATTCCTTTTTTGATCTTGTCTGTACCATCATTTTGCTATGTGCTTTTTATCTTTGTCAGCTGTTCCTTGCACAATTTTGTGTCATATACGTCTCATGTATTTGTAATAAAGATTCTTTAATTATCATGTTAAGCATGTTTAGGCTCTGCATTTTTTCTCCTCTTTCTCTCTTGCTTCAGTGTTGAGCCGCTGAGCTGAGTTTAGGTGATACACCATAATAGCCATGTAGATTTTTTGTATACACCTCCAGAAAGAACTGCTTGTTCACTTAAGGCTTATAAAACACCGGAACAGTAACGAAAGATTGCCTCAGCGAATGGTAGGCATCTTTACTCTCCGAAGTGCAGATTTTAGAGTTAAAACCCTTGCGCATCATAGCCGGACTCTGAGCTGCCAGAGTGGAGAAGTAAGGAGTAAACTGCCTGTAGTACGGTAATTTACAAAGCCCAGAAACTGCTGGATAGCCCTAGTTCCTACAGGGAGAGGCCGGTTGAGGATTGAAGACACCTTCTCAGGATGCATCTTCAATCCCGTATTATCGAATACGATGTACCCGATGAAGAAGCCAGGTTATCCCTTACATATTCAGACATGGCTTGCATCTGTTGGGGATAGAGGGTAATTACGCCCCTAGGCACGGCAGCACACAGTAGCAGGTCAATGGGGCAGTTGTATGGCCAACGTGGAGGGAGAGTCTCTGCCTCCTTTTTGTTGAAGATATCGGTGTATAACCAGTAGGCAGAAGGCAGCCTCGGAACAGTAGGGAGAGGCAGCAGGGCGCGGGCAGGGAGTATGGTCTTGAGACACTTCTTGTGGCAGGACTTACCCCAATGAAGAAGCTCTCCTGAATGCCAGTCAAGTACAGGTTCATGGCTCTGTAACCATGGTAGACCCAGAAGAAGTGGGCGCAACAGTTGGGGCAACACATAGAAGGCAATTTTCTCTTTGTGCAGAGCTCTTATCCAAAGTTCCACTTGTTCAGTGACACAATATATGGACTCGCATAAGGGCTTATTTATGAATGAGTAATCACTAACAAACGGGAAACGTGCATTGGGGGTCTGATTGTGGCATAGTCTATCCCTGCTTTTCATGCAGAAGGCATTTTATTGGTATGGAATGATTTTGTCTATACTTGTCTTCACTTGCGTCTTCAATTTTATGGATCAATGTATCTTTACTATGTACAGTGCGTTGTGAAAGTATTTGGCCCCCTTGAACTTTTCAACCTTTGCCACATTTCAGGCTTCAAATATAAAGATACAGTGTTGGCCAAAAGTATTGACACCCCTGCAATTCTGTCAGATAATACTCAGTTTCTTCCTGAAAATGATTGCAAACACAAATTCTTTGGTATTATTATCTTCATTTAATTTGTCTTCAATGAAAAAACACAAAAGAGAATGAAGCAAAAAGCAAAACATTGATCATTTCACACAAAACTCCAAAAACGGGCCAGACAAAAGTATTGGCATCCTCAGCCTAATACTTGGTTGCACAACCTTTAGCCAAAATAACTGCGATCAACCACTTCCGGTAACCATCAATGGGTTTCTTACAATGCTCTGCTGGAATTTTAGTCCATTCTTCTTTGGCAAACTGCTCCAGGTCCCTGATATTTGAAGAGTGCCTTCTCCAAACTGCCATTTTTTAAATCTCTCCACAGGTGTTCTATGGGATTCAGGTCTGGACTCATTGCTGGCCACCTTAGAAGTCTCCAGTGCTTTCTCTCAAACCATTTTCTAGTGCTTTTTGAAGTGTGTGTTTGGGTCATTGTCCTGCTGGAAGACCCATGACCTCTGAGGGAGACCCAGTTTTCTCACACTGGGCCTTACATTATGCTGCAAAATTTGTTGGTAGTCTTCAGACTTCATAATGCCATGCACACAGTCAAGCAGTCCAGTGCCAGAGGCAGCAAAGCAACCCCAAAACATCAGGGAACCTCCGCCATGTTTGACTGTAGGGACCGTGTTCTTTTCTTTGAATGCCTCTTTTTTCTTCTGTAAACTCTATGTTGATGCCTTTGCCCAAAAAGAGAGAACATTCTTCCAAAACGTTTTAGGCTTTCTCAGTTAAGTTTTGGCAAACTCCAGCCTGGCTTTTTTATGTCTCAAGGTAAGAAGTGGGGTCTTCCTGGGTATCCTACCATACAATCCCTTTTCATTCAGACGCCGACGGATAGTACGGGTTGACACTGTTGTACCCTCAGACTGCAGTGCAGCTTGAACTTGTTTGGATGTTAGTCAAGGTTCTTTATCCACCATCCGCACAATCTTGCGTTGAAATCTCTTGTCAATTTTTCTTTTCCGTCCACATCTAGGGAAGTTAGCCACAGTGCCATGGGCTTTAAACTTCTTGATGACACTGCGCACGGTAGACACAGGAACATTCAGGTCTTTGGAGATGGACTTGTAGCCTTGAGATTGCTCATGCTTCCTCACAATTTGGTTTCTCAAGTCCTCAGACAGTTCTTTGGTCTTCTTTCTTTTCTCCATGCTCAATGTGGTACACACAAGGACACAGGACAGAGGTTGAGTCAACTTTAATTCATGTCAACTGGCTGCAAGTGTGATTTAGTTATTGCCAACACCTGTTAGGTACCACAGGTAAGTTATAGGTGCTGTTAATTACACAAATTAAGAAGCATCACATGATTTTTCTAAGGGTGCCAATACTTTTGTCCACCCCCTTTTTATGTTTGGTGTGGAATTATATCCAATTTGGCTTTAGGACAATTCTTTTTGTGTTTTTTTTCATTGAAGACACATTAAATGAAGATAATAATACCAAAGAATTTGTGATTGCAATCATTTTCAGGAAGAAACTGAGTATTATCTGACAGAATTGCAGGGGTGTCAATACTTTTGGCCAAGACTGTAAATCCAGTTGGAGGACAGTGTTTATAAAGAGCAGCATTTTATGTGCTTTGGACAAACTGAGCCCACCTGTATTCCTTAGTAATTGTTGGGGAATATTTATAACTGTATTTATAAAGAGCCGCATATGATAAGACTGAACTGAATCAATATTGCGACTTAAGGTACGTTTACACACAGAGATATATTGCTTGCAACTCACTGGTTGCAGTGTAATCATGGACACATTTTTCCATTTTGTTGCTGTGTACAAATGTAACAATGTGTCCATGATTTCACTGTAACCAGTGAGTTACAAGCAATATATCTCTGTGTGTAACGGTACCTTTAGAATTAGCCAAAAGCAAAGAGAAGTAGGAGCTTTTTTTTATTTAAGCTCCTTTTTCCCAGGGGAACAATTTAAATAGCAACTGTGTGGTAAAAAAGTTTTAGTGTTTTTTATGGGTTTTTTTAAGTGTGTTTTCTGTGTGGTATTATTGTGTAGTGTGAATTGGTAGACAATTCTGCAGCTCTATGGCCGGGGCCTGCGGGTTTGAACATTATATGTTTGATTTATGAATAATTTGTGGTTTACAGAACAGTTTCTAGTTTGGAGGAATATTGCCCCTTGAGCTTTGTGGGTATTTGTGTAAAGCACTCATTTAGAGGATATAGCGGTTGAAAGTAGCGCACCTCAATATACTATTTTTAGTAGTAAAATATCAATTAAGCATACTGAAAAACAGAGTCCCTTTAACCATAATAAAGCCACCTCCCAGTGATGACCCTTAAGATCACTACACCCTGTACTGGTACTGGCTCATGTATTGTTCTGTTTTCAGTTTTTTGCTCCCCACTTTTGTTAATTGTTCCTATAGTTGGTGTTTAGCCTCTTTATAGTTCTATATCATTCTTTATTTTACCTTCTTGATCCTCACTCTAATGTCACATATTTCCAGTTGTTATTTTCTGTTTTACTGGTATATGGGGTGACCATTATATGAGGGTGATACATCTATTTAGAAAGCTGTTTATGTACAGAATGTTCTATATCTATGGTCTATATCTTTTTCAATTGTGCGTTACGCACTATACTAATACATCTTTATCCATTATTCCAGATCCACAAGATGAAATGAAGAGTTCTCCTAAAGATTCCAGATCAGAACATTGGTCTGAATCTGCCATTTCAATAGACAAGTCCAAGATTTTGATTCAATGTAATTAAGCCTCAAGATTTATGAATACAGCACGCCAGAACTTGATCCATGCTCATTTTCAATTACTGCTCTGAAAAGCCTCCATCCAGATGTCTCTATTTACTGCATTGAAAAACTGGCAGGACTAGAGGTCTTTATGGGAGGGACCACAAATTGTCACACTTGTTAATTTTGCACTGAGGACACTCAGCAGAGGTCTTGGCATTGACCTTGCATCAAAAGACCCAGGTCTGACGGAGCTAGCGTGTCAATGATCAGACGTATGACCCCACAACCTGCCCGGATTGCCCCTTGAGCTTTGTGGGTATTTGTGCAAAGCACTCATTTCTTATTTTTTTTTTTAATTTCGGTTACACACTTACATCATGCAGAGAAAGGGATTTTCTCATGTGAAATACAAATGTGATGAGTAGATAAAATCTGCATTGACAGCATAGACAATATGGAAAATAATGGCAAGATGGACGAGATTTAACTAATAGATGAAGATTCGCTGTCAAGAGACGTTTAAAGATTTTTCAGAGGAGAGATATATGAATATACACACAGAGTATAAATAAAGTTTTTATTCTATTAACACATTTAGGCTTTTAATTACTAAGGCATATACATCTTGCCGCAGAGACATTGATGTGAAGCTATGTAAGCCTGAATTCATATTCATTATGCATTGAGCATAAAGTTAAAGGCTTAAGTCTTCTAATTGGGTAAAATTGCAGCAATTAAGAATATTATGTGATTATTTTTAATCAGTGAATGGAAGAAAATTATTTCTATTGTCTGTGGAGCCATCACAAAAATAATGCACAACAGGGGCTCGTCCCATTAAACTTTGGGATACATGCAACTATAATTCTGCAGTTATTTTCCATGGCTATCTAATGAAGCTACACTGAATATATTTGTTGTAAAGTTAATACCGTATATACTCGTGTATAAGCCGACCCGTGTATAAGGCGACCCCCCTACTTTTGCCCCCCAAAACTGGGAAAACTTATTGACTCGCGTATAAGCCGAGGGTGGACTCCAGCACAGGTATACAACCCCCAGCAGTGAGGTATACAGCAGCCTCCCCAGTGGTAGTATACAGCAGCAGCCCCAGTGGTAGTATACAGCAGCCCCAGAGGTATATACAGCCCCAGAGGTATATGCAGCTCCAGAGGTATATGCAGCCCCATATGCAGCCCCAGAGGTATATGCAGCCCCAGAGGTATATGCAGCCCCATATGCAGCCCCAGAGGTATATGCAGCCCCATATGCAGCCCCAGAGGTATATGCAGCCCCATATGCAGCCCCAGAGGTATATGCAGCCCCAGAGGTATATGCAGCCCCATATGCAGCCCCAGAGGTATATGCAGCCCCATAGGTATATGCAGCCCCATAGGTATATGCAGCCCCAGAGGTATATGCAGCCCCAGAGGTATATGCAGCCCCAGATGCAGCCCCAGAGGTATATACAGCAGCAGCAGCCCCAGTGGTATATACATCAGCAGCC
Organism: Allobates femoralis; assembly: GCA_033576535.1. Lineage (NCBI taxonomy): Eukaryota > Metazoa > Chordata > Amphibia > Anura > Aromobatidae > Allobates > Allobates femoralis. Next base: position 414,770,112 of record JARQOC010000004.1, on the reverse strand, counting down.
CCAGAGGTATATGCAGCCCCAGAGGTATATGCAGCCCCATATGCAGCCCCAGAGGTATATGCAGCCCCATAGGTATATGCAGCCCCATAGGTATATGCAGCCCCAGAGGTATATGCAGCCCCAGAGGTATATGCAGCCCCAGATGCAGCCCCAGAGGTATATACAGCAGCAGCAGCCCCAGTGGTATATACATCAGCAGCCCCAGAGGTATATGCAGCCCCATATGCAGCCCCAGAGGTATATGCAGCCCCATAGGTATATGCAGCCCCATAGGTATATGCAGCCCCATAGGTATATGCAGCCCCATATACAGCCCCATATGCAGCCCCAGATGCAGCCCCAGGGCTGTATACAGCCGCAGCCCCAGGGCTGTATACAGCAGCAGCCCCAGGGCTGTATAGAGCCGCAGCCCCAGGGCTGTATACAGCCGCAGCCCCAGGGCTGTATACAGCCGCAGCCCCGGAGGTATACAGGCCCCCCATCAAGTTCCAGGGCCCCCCCCACCTTGCGCGCAGCCTGTAAAGGAAAATCATATTTACCAGAGTCCAGTCGCGCCGTCCGCAGCTGCCGACATGACGATCCCGGGCTCCATTCAGCGTCTTCCGGCCTCCGACTTCCTGTGCGCGCGGGCAATGACATCCTTGCCCGCGACTACAGGAAATGCGGAAGACGCTGAATGGAGCCCGGGATCGTCATGTCGGCAGCTGCGGACGGACACTGGTAAATATGATTTTCCTTTACAGGCTGCGCGCAAGGTGGGGGGGGGGCCCTGGAACTTGATGGGGGGCCTGTATACCTGCGGGGCTGCTGCGGTATTTTTTTATTTTTTTTTTATATACTCGCGTATAAGCCGAGGGGGGACTTTTCAGCCCAAATTTTGGGCTGAAAAACTCGGCTTATACGCGAGTATATACGGTAAACGTTTTTGTAAATTTCATCATTTTTTAAGCACGCTTGGGTACATTCTAAAAAATATTGTCTAAATGTACTTTACCCTCATAAGATAGTGTGTTCTAGAATTCTTGGGATAGTAGCTGAAAACACAAAATATATTAACAGTATCACATAAAATAAAAAGTGAAGTACATAATTGTGTTTAAAGCACCTCTACAGTGTTTTGGTATTTTTTCAGTGCTGGAATCATGCTTTAAATGTAAGCCTCAGCCCCTAATCATATACTCACCCTCCGGCGTTTTCATCCTTTTTTGCCTCCGGTCCCGCAGCGCCGTCTTGTGCCTGTGACTTTGGACTGACCAAAAGTCAGATGTTACATCACAAGAGCTCAATGCATCTCTATGGGATCCAGAATGACTCTCTCAAAGATGTATTAAGTTATGATCTCCGGTGTGCTCCATGTAGCACTGGAGCAGCTGGCAGGTTACTTTTCTTTGAAAACCAACCAGAGCAACGCTGGAAAAAGATGAAGGCGACGGAAGGTGAGTACGGCACAAGGGGCAGGGGCTTACATTTAGGCTACGTTCAGACGCGGCGTAATAGTCGTGTATTCCTGGTTTTGAGCGCTCGCGTAAAAGCAGTGCCCAAGAAATCTGGAAACGCCTTCCAGCGAAAGCTATGGCTTTTGCTGAAAGGAGTTCAGACACGGCGTTTTGTCGCATATTTTTGTGTGGGCGCTTTCACTGCAAAATTGCCTGCGCTAAAAGAATTAACTTGGCAATTCTTGGGGCTTTTTTTGTCACGCTTTCCCCATAGGCTATATGTTAACATGGCCTCAGGGAAAGCGCGCTGAGAAAAGCGTGACGTCTATCGATTACGTGGCAAAAAGCGCTGCATCTGAATGTAGCCTTAAAGCAACACTACATCAGTGCAATACAAAAAGATGCTAAAGTGGTTCTTTACAGATGTATGCTTATAGATGGCCTTTCAGATGCATTGGATCCTCACAATATAATATGTTATTTACAAAAAAAGACCACAACTTTTCAATGAAAAGCTATTCTTTTTTGTACAAAGTATTTTTTTTAGCGATATTGTTTTTTCTACATCAAAACCTGTATTATAAATTTATAAATAGGAATCTTGAAATGTTCACACTCACTGTTTTAGACGTTATGTAGTTTTAGAAAACAACATGTGCACATAGCCACATTGATCAAACCCTGATCCTTTCTTTTAAAGTGAACCTGTCACCTCCTAAAAGCCCCCTAACCTATCAATACATGTCCATGCACCTTCCTATTACCATTGTAACTATCCCTCTTGCTTTCAATGTTGTAAAAAACATTTTTATACTTACTCATTAGGATGATAATGAAGTGGGGGCTATATGCAATAGTTCCCCTGGGTGTGTTGGTTTGCAGCCTCCATGATCCTTTATCATGCCCCGATGGGCGTGATATTGTAATAAGATTCATCTCTGGCCCTGCGTCTCTGTGCTGTGCAGGCTCTGCCCTCCTCCTCTCAGTCACTCACAGCATGCAAATCATTTGTCCTGACGTCAGCTCCAGAGTCCTGCCCTGACAAAGCATAAACAGCACCGCAAAAGAAACACAGAGAGGCAGTGGGGGATGGAATGGCCACAGTCAATCAAGCTCCCTCCAGCCACAGTGACTGCCTCCATGGCTTCTAACTATAAGTTTTACAAAGGCTATATCTCGGGTACACAGTACACAGAGACATGGGGGAGCCCTTCCCTGAATGCAGCAGACATGCTGCATTCAGTGCTGCATTTAAATTGTCATGCAGCAGGGGGGTGACAGGTCCTCTTTAAAGTGAAGCATCTAATGAGAATGTGCAAAGGTCGTTGTGAAGGTAGGGGTAGTAGGTGTGACATCACCTATTGTGAGTGGTGGATCCTATGTTATCAGTTATGTATAGATGTGGTACCTGTTATTGTAATCCTGTAGTCTTGATGAAACCTATTCCTGAAAGGACTGGATGTATAGGGAGTCCAAAGAAGCCTCAGGTGGCCAGTGTAAAGGTTGCAAGATTACTATGTTTTTTTGGTGATGCAAAAAAAACTGCCAATTTTTTGTTTATCATAATTACATATAGCACAAAAACCTGATTTAAACCACAGGTCATTTTCTGATGATACTTCCCTTTAAGTCATAGTTGAGCCTCTGTAATAATCTAGTTAAGTTTAATTAAGTTGTAAAAGAACTGATCAACAAAATCATAGTAGCAGACTCAGCCCAAAGACAAGTTTGGCTTTATTTAAAGCAATATATTTTATTGTTATACCACCTTTTCATTTTTTATATACAGTTATTCAAGTGTTATAATTATATCATGGCAAGAAAGAGGCAATTGTATGCTTAAAGGGAACCTGACAGTTGACTTATGCTCCTCGTAATACGAGCATCAAGTCCCAGGTCTGTCATATGTTTTACTCTGACATGTTGTGACATTTCATAGAGAATATACTAGTGCATCTCAATGAATTAGAATATCAGCAAAAAGTTAATGTATTCCATATTATATAGAGTCATTACAAACAGAGTGATCTATTTCAAGTGTTTATTTCTGTTAATGTTGATGATTATCGTTTTCAGCCGATGAATATCCAAAGGTTCAGAAAATTAAAGTAGGGAGGATGAACGGTTAAAAACTGTGCTGCTGTATTCCACAAGACATCACAGGATGAATATAATATTGATTTATTAGTCAACGTGTTTCAGAGCTCCCAGACATGACCAATACATGGAAACATGGCAATATGGCTTTGATGTTTGATGATATTCTAATTCATTGAGACACACTAGTATATTCCCTTTGGTCCAAAATTCTATTTTTATCAGTTTTATTTTTTCTCCCCTTGTTCCACCCGTTTTATTTTTCCATCCACATATGAATGAAGACGAATGAAGTTTAGATTTTTTGCGGGATGAGTTGTAGTTCTGAAGTACACCATCTATGTTATCATATGCTGTAAAGCGATACAACAAAAATCGCAAGTGCATTGAAATTGCAAAAAAGCACAATTCTGCAAAAAAAATTATTTATTTATTTGTTAATTTTACGGAAAACTACATGGAAATATGATTCTCCAGGTCAGTATGATTATGCAGATACCAAACATAGATAGTTTCTGGTAAATGGTGAAAAAATTGTGTAGATTTATAAATAAAAAGTTTGCATGTGTTGCCATAAGAGAGACCCATAAAATTTAAAATGTATTATAATTTGATACTTTGGACTTTTACAGAAGTATTGCAATCAAACGTGTATTTTTTACTTTTTTAATATCTTTATTTTTAATAAGGAAAAGGGTGTGATTTGAACTTTTATATTTATTTAATATTTTTAAAAACTTTTTTGCTTTCTACTTTTTTTGATTGTCCCCTTAGAGGACTTGAACCTGTGATAATCTGATCATATAAGCTTGAATTAGAGCCTATAAACAACAGACTGTCTATGTGGATTAGTAAGGTAGAATATGTTCGTACCGTGTTAGCCAGTAGATAGAAAAATATTAGAATCTGAGAGTCCTCAGTGGTTGATACCTTTTAATGGCTAACTGAAAAGATGGTAAACATAGCAAGCTTTCGAGACACTATGGCCTCTTCATCAGGCTCAGCCTTAGGGTCTAGAAAGCTTGCTATGTTTACCATCTTTTCAGTTAGCCATTAGAAGGTATCAACCACTGAGAACTCTCAGATTTTAATATTTTTCTATGTGGATTGAATCATTCAATGAAAATATTTGCGGAATATGCTGGTGCCCTATTACTAAGTCAACTATAGTGTCCATGCATGCATTAACATTTGCCATAGTCACCAAGGAGCAATGGACCACACACAGTGTGAAATATACTCCTGTGAACTAACCCTTAGTCTGTCTGTCTGTACTATTTTCATGATTAGTGATAGAGGAGGTTGATTGTCTACCTTGCCCTCTTTTTTAATCTTCCATTCCTAATGCATCAAACATTGAAACTGTGGCAGCAGATTCTAAACTAGAGTGTTTAATGAGGCATAATCTTCAAGATTTATGACACACTGACAGCTGATAGTATTATGACCTAGGCTTAGAGGGCATGAGAGACATAAATCAGGTTGTCCTCATTTTTTCTCTAGTTCTTTTTAGCTGTGTCACTAAATTGGCCAAAGGGCTCATCTACCCTGCTGTGGTGCTCAAATTATATATGACAAGACAAAAATGTAACACACAATATAAATAAGAAGTATTAGACTGGAGTCCATGCCTGCACCCCCTGCAATCTTAACCCCTACTATATCATGACCACATCTGCCTCCCAATTGTCTCCATCTCATGCTCTTCCTTGTACTTTCTAATGTGGAGGCTCAGAGTGACCATAAAATCTCATTACATCTCACCATCTTTGTTCTCCTCTACCTCTCTATATATGCAAATATGACAACAAGTTTGCTTCTTAAAAGTAATAACAAATAAAACAATTATATACAGTCATGGCCAAAAGTATTGACACCCCTGCAATTCTGTCAGATAATACTCAGTTTCTTCCTGAAAATGATTGCAATCACAAATTCTTTTGTATTATTATCTTCATTTCATTTGTCTTCAATGAAAAAACACAAAAGGAATTGTCCTACAGCCAAATTGGATATAATTCCACACCAAACATAAAAAGGGGGTGGACAAAAGTATTGGAACCCTTAGAAAAATCATGTGATGCTTCTCTAATTTGTGTAATTAACAGCACCTGTAATTTACCATTGGCACCTAACAGGTGTTGGTAATAACTAAATCACACTTGCAGCCAGTTGACATGGATTAAAGCTGACTCAACCTCTGTCCTGTGTCCTTGTGTGTACCACATTGAGCATGGAGAAAAGAAATAAGACCAAAGAACTGTCTGAGGACTTGAGAAACCAAATTGTGAGGAAGCATGAGCAATCTCAAGCTACAAGTCCATCTCCAAAGACCTGAATGTTCCTGTGTCTACCGTGCTCAGTGTCATCAAGAAGTGTAAAGCCCATGGCACTGTGGCTAACCTCCCTAGATGTGGACGGAAAAGAAAAATTGACAAGAGATTTCAATGCAAGATTGTGCGGATGGTGGATAAAGAACCTCGACTAACATCCAAACAAGTTCAAGATGCCCTGCAGTCCGAGGGTACTACAGTGTCAACCCGTACTATCCGTCGGCGTCTGAATGAAAAGGGACTGTATGATAGGAGACCCAGGAAGACCCCACTTCTTACCCCGAGACATAAAAAAGCCAGGCTGGAGTTTGCCAAAACTTACCTGAGAAAGCCTAAAATGTTTTGGAAGAATGTTCTCTGGTCAGATGAGACAAAAGTACAGCTTTATGGGCAAAGGCATTAACATAGAGTTTACAGGAGAAAAAAGAGGCATTCAAAGAAAAGAACACGGTCCCTACAGTCAAACATGGCGGAGATTCCCTGATGTTTTGGGTTGCTTTGCTGCCTCTGGCACTGGACTGCTTGACCGTGTGCATGGCATTATGAAGTCTGAAGACTACCAACAAATTTTGCAGCATAACGTAGGGCCCAGTGTAAGAAAGCTGGGTCTCAAAGCAGGATAATGACCCAAAACATACTTCAAAAAGCACTAGAAAATGGTTTGAGATAAAGCACTGGAGACTTCTAAGGTGGCCAGCGATGAGTCCAGACCTGAATCCCAAAGAACACCTGTGGAGAGATCTAAAAATGGCAGAGGTACTGCACCTAAGCCATAGGTGTGGTATCCCACTCCCAGGTAAGGAAGGGACACAAATCCGAGATACACGAACACCTGCACCCAACACCCATCTTAACCCCAGGCTAGGGGATCTTGGGCAAATCTTATTGAGGAAGGGCCCCGTTTTCTGGCTGGGGGAGGGAGTAAGTAGAGGGGGTGGGAAGAGAACAGTTCAGAGGAAAAGCAGAGAGGAATAGAAGGAAATAGACAGTTGGAGACAGTTGAAGAGCGGGAGTCCTACGGGGCACAGGAGTGGAGAATCCACCCAAGGAGCCCCAAATCCGGACCCGACGTAAGTTGGGTTGAGGAACTGGCTGCAGGAGGGGACCAGCCCCGATCTGGTGGGAACGCTTCATGGTTCCACAAGGAAACCGGAGGCTGCTGCACCTGCACGGGCAGTGGCCACTAACTGTGCTTACTCGCTGAAACGGTGTCTAGACCTAGGGTCAGGGGATGGGTAGCCCATTGCCCAACAAGGCCTGCAGCAACCTGCTTGGGACATTGTGCATGTAGACGCAGGGCAGTAGAGGCAAGTAGCCAGCGTGGGAGAGTCAACCAGGTGAGCCTTACAACAGGGTGTCTCGGAGGAGTGGACCCAAGCTGCCTGGGAGTTGGCTGGATCTCAGACCCGGAGGACACAGTGCCCCTGCAGGGCTAGACTGCTGAACCAAGCTGTGAGTACACACTTGAGAACTGCAATTCCGGTGTCCTCCAATTATTCCCCACACCCTCCTGCACCAACACACAGTTACCATCACTGTCCCAATAGACTGTCACACTACCTGTGGTCCTGTTCCACGTGTGAGAAGCAATACCATCACTGCTGCTGCACCATCTGCCCCAGCAGTCTAAATCTGCAGCTTTGGCCATCCCTGGATGAATACCACAGGTGGTGTCACGAATATACCCTGTAAATACCCCCCTTCACTGTACGGCTAGGGCAACGGAGCCGGGTCACAGCCACTGTGACCTACCAGAAGTATCACCAGCCCAGCTACCGAGTACCCCACGGCCCTTACGGCTGTTGCATATGCACATATTAATAGGTAACATAGCTCAAATGTGGTGTCAGATACCCTTTAAACATCTGGTCTATGTGTTGGAGCCACTCCTGGTTTTGGCTTGCAAATACAGATCAAAATACTGATGCCAGAAAAAGGCATTGTTTACTGGAACATTAAAATCACATATTTCCAAGTTTCAACTATATATACACGTGTATATCACAAATTCTATTTTTTTTATACCTCTTCTAATTTTTTAACATTTTTTACAGTCTTAAATTTTGTCTTTGAACTTTTCACTTCATATTATAATTTATGTCTTTAAAGAGTTCTACTCTGATTTTTTCTCAAATCTAAAGAAATTGCTATGCTTGTTGAATATGTGTTTTAATAATGGCTCACTCCTCCAAGATTATCAGTGGATGATGGACACACAAAAGACTAGGAGCCATTATGACACTTCGCTCCTGGTAATTTATGTTAATCCTCTAACAATTCTTCTCAAAGACGCTCTTTAGAAACTAGTTAAGACAATATATATTTATAAATCTTATAAATGCTACATAGAATAATTCTACTTTATGCACCAATGGGTTGTTTAGTTAACGGATATTTTTATGTAAAATTACGTCAAGTTGCTTTTCACATTAACATAACAGTATGATACCAGCAATTGCTTATTTGTCTTCTATATTGTGCTCAAGTACATGTCGTGGACAGGTCTAGTCTAATTTAGATAGATCTGATAGCTTTGGTTTATTTTTATAAGTTCTGCTACACTTGTAATATGAACTTCGCCTTAAATACTGTATAATGTGTTTGTCAATCATTTTATATTATAAATATCATTTCAGAAGCAGATGTTTACTTAACAAATTTACTTAGCAAGCCCTAAACAATGCTGTTGATTCAAATAGTAATGGTGGTGGTTTTGGTGACAAATTAATCAGATATGACCAATACAAATTGCTTCACTGGTTAGAAAGTATTATATGGGGACTATGACTATGAGACATAGCAGTAGCCATAGGGCTATGTAGCTCAAGGTGCCTATTTCTTGGGTCTTACAAGATAATGGATAATTATTGATCATTATGGATGGTAAGATTGGAGATGAGTGAGAAGTTGTACAAAAGACTATCATCATGTGTTATTACTGTGGATCTGTCACCCAATTTAATGCAAATTGGCTACATTATACAAATAAAATTGATCTCTTAGATCTGATGATGCTACTGTTTAAATCGAAAATCCATGTCAGAAAAAGCTGTATAATGATGATGTTAAAACAAACAGTTCATGAGTAGAGATGGGTGAACCCACTGTTGTTCAGGTTCGGCGGATCCAGATGGACTTTTTTTTAAAGTCCGGGTTCAGGACTGGTCTTGACACAAACTTGAGTCTGAAACCCAAACCCGGACTTTAAAATAATGAAATGGTGGCTAGGTGGGCTTTAAAATAAAACAAAACGGTGATTAAATATCAGCATCATACTTACCAGGGTCCATGCGCTTGCATTTCTAGGGCCACTCATTAACTTCATGATTTATTCACTGCATGGTAGTTGTTAGAATGTATGGGCTGCTTCCAGGTTACTGCACTAATTCCAACACTCAGTCACAAAAGCCCACTCTCTGTGATAGTGTCTGTGATTGGCTGTTGCACCTGATGTCATAGTAGTAAAAAAAAAAATAATAACAAATGACGTAGAGTTTTGCTGTATTTTTGATTCTCAAAGCAGATAAAGCAGATGGCTACAGGCTGTAACATCGAGTTATCTGGCTTTACCTTGGGGCTGGCAATCAAAAATACAGGGGAGCCCATTTTTTTTTAGATATTTAAATAAATAATTAAAAAAAAATGTGTGGGCTTTGCCCTATTTTTGATTTCCAGCCAAGGTAAAATCTAGGCAGCTATGGACTGGTATTCTCTGCGTGGTGAGGCCTAAAGCTATTGCCCCCACCAGGCTAAATAGCATCCCACAGCCACTCCATAAATTTGCACATTCATTAGAAATGTCAAATTCTGGTGCCTTAAGCGTCTCTTCCCAATGCCCTGGTGTTGTGGCATCGGGGTGGTAGAAGGGGTTAATGACAGCTGAGTATTGACAGCTTGTTATTAAACCCTAGACTGATAATGTTCTGGTCTCTATGAGACATGCCCATTATCAATCGTGTGAGTAAATAGTTAAATATATAACACACAGGGAAAAGTCATTTATTAGGTGAAAGTAGGTTGTATTGTGAAATATAGTGAGAGATTCACTTTAAATCATATATAAAGTTAAAAATACATCACTAAAATATGAGAAACAAAATGTTTATAAAATCTAGTTTTACTTTTGTGTGTATTTTGCATTTAAAAGTATTTTTAAATATTTAAGCATAGTAATAGGTCTTTTAAACTTTTGCATTAGTAAATAATTTACTGACTCTCTATTCCTATTGTATATACAGTATATTGGATCTACAACTCTGCTGTTTCAAAATCAGTGAATTAAAACCGTGTTTCTGAAGCATAACTAACTACTTGGTTGGTATTTAATGTTTCACATAGCGTTCTTTACTGACTCATTAATTGTTGCCTTGGCTGCTGCTGCTAGGGTTTGGAGTCGCAAAAAAGGTAACTATTGTAACAAATAATAAAATAAGGAGAACAACAACATGTTGAACACTCAGATACCAAAGCCTTTTCCTCCATATAATATCTTGCTACGAAGTTCAGAAGAGAAAAATCAAAGATTGTTTTACAGCTGTGGACAAAACAGACTTCCCAAATATGCATCTTGGATAACTTATAGGACATCACTTGGTTCACCAATGGTAAGTCAGAAAATATATATATTCTTAAGGGGAGAAGCATTCTTTTGTAACATATGGTTTACATGATATATAGAGATTTCTACTCTGGAAATCTAGGCAACATTTCTACTCCTGGGTCTGTTGTTCACATAGGTGTCTAGAACCTCCAACAGAGTTCTGTCATCACTATCCACAAAAATAGGGCAGCAAAGAGTGTTATTTTTACTGCCAAAATGGCAAAAACCTTAACATTATTTGATGGATTGTACTATATGTCAATGGGTTTCATTGGATGCCATTGGATATTAGGTAAAACATTTCCTTGTCCCATTTTACTGCATATTTATTTAGACTTGTAATTAAGAATATCTGTATAAAATCCCTTAGGAGAGCTGTCTGTAAGTTCGTGGTAGAAGGGGGATGATTTCAGCACCCAACCCAATGTTAAAAAAAGAAAAGGTGATTTATTATATCAATTAAAAATCAATGTTCTTGTCATAAAATGTAATGGTAAAAACAGATCAATCCATTAAAACATGGCTCATGATTTGGAAATTAAACAAGAGCTAACTCTCAACATCTGGCCGATGTGCAACTAGGAACCCCTGCTCTGGACAGGTAATTGAACTGGGACATCTGCTGTAAAACAGACAAAGCCTGGCTTCTGTGTATACAGAATGCGAGAGGCGACACTTTGGTCACCGCAATAGATAACTCTTTGGCCCTTAGATGGATTAACAGTAGACAGACTGGAGCTGGAGCCAAGTATGAATATTTTATTTTTATTTGTGTGGAAAGAGAAGATCCTACAGTTATGGGAGACATATTTTTGGCATCTTAATCCCAAGTGGTATAACATGCATATTCCTATATAACTATGCGGCCTTTGCATCAGCCCCAAACTAATATTAGCCCAATGAATGGGCTTGCATATGTCACATTTCCTATCTATGGATAGCTAAAATCAGGATAGATAATATGGCAATAACATCTTTCACCTTGGACCTTCAGATATCTTGATAGTTGGAGATCCCATAGTTTTTAAGAAACCAGAGCCACATACCATGACCAGACCCATCTGAGGTCACCAAGGGAAGGTCCATGGGAGTGACTGCCCCTTGATAAATTTCAGACTTTGAGTTGACACCTTTGTTCAAAGCTGGAAGATACACTGCTGTGTATTATGTCACATTTTATTGGAGTTCTTCCCTCCATAGATCTGTTCCATTTCTGAGACATCAGGTCGAACTTTACTCTTGTTTATTCCTTTTATTTTTATCTAACTGTATATATTATATTGTTTTGTCTCACTTTGTAATTTATTTTGTATATTTTTACAAACTGCCTACTTTTTGGATTACGTATGTAGCATTTAATATATTTTTTGGACTATAAGGTGACCTGGACCATGAGACCCACCTAGGTTCTAGAGGAGAAAAATAGGGGGTAAATATTAAAGCAAAAATTGTGATCTTGCCGCACTATTATGTGGGGGATCTGCTGCTAACACTTTTATGGGAGTGATGTTTGCAATTCTGTACTTATGTGCTCCATCCTAAGCCCCTTCCAAGTATATATAGTGGTGTGAAAAAGTGTTTGCCCCCTTCCTGATTTCTTATTCTTTTGACTGTTTGTCACACTTAAATGATTCAGATCACCAAACAATTTTAAATATTAGACAAATATAACACAAGAAAACACAAAATGCAGTTTATAAATCAAGGTCTTTATTACTAAAGGAAAAAAAATCCAAACCTACAGGACTCTATGTGAAAAAGTGATTGCCCCCTAAACCTAATAACTGGTTAGGACCCCCTTAGCAGCAACAACTGCAATCAAGAGATCAACAGTCTGCGATAACTGGCAATGAGCGAGCTTTTACAACGCTCTGGAAGAATTTAGGCCACTCATCTTTTTAGAAATGTTGTATTCAGCCACATTGCCACCATGCCACAGTATTTCAATTAGATTAAAGTCAGGACTTTGATTAGACCATTCTAAAGTCTTAATTTTGGTTTTCTTAAGCCATTCAGGGGTGAACTTGCTGGCGTATTTTGGATCAATATCATGCTGCATAACCCAAGTGCGCTTCAGCTTGAGGACACAAACAGATGGCCAGACATTCTCTTCAGGATTTTTTGGTAGACATCAGAATTCATGTTTCTATTTGCCACAGCATGGTTTCCAGGAACCAGCAAAACAGCCATAGAACATCACACTACCACCACCACATTTTACTGTTGTTATGACATTCGTTTTCTGAAATGCTGTGTTACTTCTATGCCAAATGTAATGGGGCATACACCTTCCATAAGTTCAACTTGTGTCTCATCAGTCTACATAGTGTCACGTCCTACTGACGGACCCCACTGGACCGCGTAGAGCGGATGCTGATACCGGGTGATAGAGAGGCGGACCAGTACAGTAGAGTCAACAGGTTTATTTGAACAACAACAAAACAAGAACCCACGCCCCAGGGGAGAGCCACAAGGTCGCAGTACCGGAATACCACCGAAGGAGGCCCCGGAGCGCTTAACCCCTATACAGGGATACCGCCGGTACCAACCTCGGGGGGACCAATCAAGCGAACACGAGTGTTAAACCGACCCCAGGCGACGTGGTAACAAAACAGCAATCGGGTATAAAATAGGACACGGGAAACCGGGAACACTGAGAATCCGGAGCAGGACTGGAGACAGCGCTTCAGCAGAGAAGAGGTCCAGGAAGCAGACCGAGACCACTGGAGTCAGCGAGGAGCCGGCACGGGAGGAATCTGCGAGAAGGAACACAGAGTAATCAGATATCAAGCCAAATAAGGAACTACCTGACCAGACCAGGATTAGCAAGTTCACTACATAGAAATTGCCCTGGCAAAGAGTAAGAGGAAACAGGAAGCTTATATCACAGCAGGGTTCTCCTGATTGGCAGAACACAGAGACATGGTGATTGGCTGAGGGGAGGAGCAAGCTCCCTGCAGTTCTCCAGCAGATACTGATTTGGAGATGGATTGTCATAGCTCAAGCAGCGGCCCCGGAAGTGAGATGAGCAGCGCTGCTCAAGCAGAGGGTGCTGGACCTCTGCGGCTTGGGACAGGTGCGCGCACCCGGGAGCATACGGTAAGGAAGACGCTACCCGACCGACCCACGGGCAGCGGCTGCCAGCGCCCCGGAGCCGTCGGCGGACGGTCGACACCCGGGATCATTGAAGCCGGACAGGGGTGGTAGGAGCCGAGGGAGTAAAGGCAGCAGGCCGCGGGGCACGGGCGGCAGACCCCCGGGTGGTAACACATAGTATTCTCCCAAACGTTTTGGGGATCATCAAGATGTTTTCTGGCAATACTAAGAAGAGCCTTTGTGTTCTTTTTGGTCAGCAGTGGTTTTCATCTCGGAACTCTGCCATGCAGGCTATTTTTGCACAGTCTCTGTCTTATGGTGGAGTCAGAAACACAAACCTTAACTGAGACAACTGAGGCCTGCAGATCTTTGGATGTTGTTGTGGGATCTTTTGTGACCTCTTGGATGAGTTATTGCTGCGTTCTTGGGGTAATTGTGGTCTGCTGGCCATTCCTGGGAACATTCACCACTGTTCCACGTTTTCACCATGTTGACAGGGAAAGGGGGGAATGAAAAGCTCACCATATACCTTGCACAATTCCACCGATGCAACGTGTACTTCACAAGTATGTTTTCACCCTCTGTGAATAATGGCACTCACTTTGGTTCCCAAGCTTTAGAAATGGCTTCATAACCTTTTCTAGACTGTAGATCTCAATTGCTTTGTTACTTATTTGTTCCTGAATTTCTTTCCACTGTGGCATGATGTCTAGTGTTTGAGAATCTTTTGACTTTGTCAGGTAGGTCCTATTAAAGTGATTTCTTGATTGAGAACATGTGTGGCAGTAATCAGGCCTGGGTGGGGCAAGGGAAATTGAACTCAGCTTCCAAATATGTGATAAACCACAGCTACTCTATATTTTACGTGAGAGCAATCACTTTTTCACGCAGGGCCCTGTAGGTTTGGATTTCTTTTTCCCTTAATAATAAACATCCTCCCTTTAAAAGTATACTTTTTATCTACTGGAAACATTGAAACATTTAAGTGTGGCAAACATGCAAAACAATAAGAAATCAGGAAGGGGGAAAACACTTTTTCATACCACTATATGTCCCCCATCCTGGTGTATATGTCCAACATCATGATATATATGTTCCCCATCCTTGTCGTATTGTGGTATATATGTCTCCATCCTGGTCCCTTCCTGATGTATATGATTATCATCCTGGTATATATGTTCCCCATCCTGTGCCCTTTTTGGCATATATAGTCCTCATCCTGGTATATATTATCCCCATCCTGGTATTTATATTCCTCATCCTTGTCTTATCCTGGTATATATCTCCATCCTGGTACATATCACTTACATCTGCACCCATCTTAGTATATATGATGATAATCCTACTATATACTGTATGTTCTCAATCCTGGACCCATCCTGGTAAATATGGCCCTCATCCTGGTATATATGAGCATCATACTCTCCAGTGCTTTGTTTCCATCCATTTCTGGATGTTTTTTGAAGTATGTTTGAAGTCATTGTCCTGCTGGAAGACCCATCATGATCTAGGAAACAAACCCAGCTTTCTTACACTGGGCACTACATTGCAACCCAAAATTCTTTGGTAGTTTTCTGCTTCCATGACACCTTGCACACAGTCAAGCCACCTCGTTCCAGAGGAAGAAAAACAACACCAAAACATCTTTGAGCCTCCACAATATTTGACTCTAGGTACTGTGTTCTTTTCTTTGTAGACCTCAATCCATTTTCGATTAAACAGTAGAATGATATGCTTTACCAAAAAGCTCTGACTTGGTCTCATCTGTCCATAAGACTCTTTCCCAGAAAGATTTTGGCTTACTCACATACATTTTGCCAAACTGCAGTTTAGTATTTTATGTCTCTGTGTCAGCAGTGAGTCCTCCTGGATCTCCTGCCATAGCGATTCATTTAATTCAAGTGTTGACAGATAGTTTGTGCTGACACTGATGCACTCTGAACCTGCAGAACAGCTTTCATTTCTTTCTGACTTGATTGGGGCTGCTTATCCACCAGCCGGCCTATTCTGCATTGCAACCTTTCATCAATTTTTCTCTGGAGATTAGATATAATGCCATGGATTGTAAGCTTCCTGATTATGTTATGCACCATGGTACATCAACATCATTTGAGATACACTTGTAACCTTGAGATTTCTCTTCTCTTTTTTCTGGTCTCCATTATTAGTGTGGCACACACAAATACACAATGCAAAGATTGAGACAACTTCTCCCCATATTAACTTGTTTCAGGAGTTATATTTATACTGCCCACACCTGGTAATTTCCACAGGTGAGTTTGAATGAGCATCATATGCTTGAAACACAGTTTACCCACAGTTTTGTATGGTTGTTTTTTGGGGATTTGTGTTAATTTATGTCTAATTTGCCTTTTCTTTCTCGTTTTTTTTGTGTGTTGTTCCAGTACATGCAAAGGATATAAACATGTGCATACCAAATGTAATTATTTTTGGGAGAAATATTTTTCTGGAACAATTTTAAGGTTGCCAACACTTTTGTCTATGACTGTATGTGCACATAATACAGCACATCAGTGTACAGATTATTGTATGTATGGCAGATAATATACAGACATTTGATATTACAATACACATTGTTATATATTATCTCATGTCTGTAGTCACAGTATATTATATACCAGACTCTAGGCAAGTACGGCCACATCCAACTCACTGCCTAGTCCAGTCCAGCCAAGACAGCCAAAGAGCTGAAAACATTGGCCCATGTGTTGCATCATACCCTCCCCTATCCACATCATGCTTCCTGATGTCATCGCTATCTACATCCTGATGATAAAGGTATTGGCAGATACATTAGTGAAGGACAGACCCACCGGCTTTGTCTTCCACCAATCATCATGTGCCACTGAGGCAGTAGATGCAATAATATCAACTAATTGCGTATGCTGTGCATAGTCAGTGCACCAAAGAATAGAGCAGAACACTGAGGGAAAGAGAGTTAGGTGAGTATGTGGTGTTTTTTTTATATGTGTATGAGATGTCTGCCTGCATATTGGATGCTATGTGAGGGCTCTTTCTGAATGCAGGGAGACTTTGTGGATGCACATTCTGTATATAGAGGACTATGAGGGGGCTAATACTACAGAGTGGGCCATTTATATGGATGTACCTAAATAAAATGGGAATAGTTGGTGATATCAACTTCCTGTTTGTGGCACAATAGTATATGGAAGGGGGAAAACTTTTCCAGATGGGTGGTGACCATGGTGGCCATTTTGAAGTTGGCCATTTTGGATCCAACTTTGTTTTTTTAAATGGGAAGATGGTCATGTGACACATCAAACGTATTGAGAATTTCATAAGAAAAACAATGGTGTGCTTGGTTTTAATGTAACTTTATTCTTTCATGAGTTATTTACAAGTTTATGACCACTTATAAAATGTGTTCAAAGTGCTGCCCATTGTGTTGGATTGTCAATGCAACCCTCTTCTTCCACTCTTGACACACTGATAGCAACACTGCAGAAGAAATGCTAGCATAGGCTTCCCGTATCCGTTGTTTCAGATGCTGCACATCTCGTATCTTCACAGCATAGGCAATTGCCTTCAGATGAGTGATGAGGCAAACTTTTTTGTGAATGGTGATATTTAACAAACAAAACCACCGCTATTGGTCTGACACTAACCCACAGTGGATAGATCCCTCCAAGACTGTTGGAACACAAAAATTGATAGTATGGTGTGGCATATGGGGTACAAAGATAATGGGGCCTTTCTTCATCAATGGAATCCTCAATGCCACTAGATATCTTAAATTGCTACATGATTCAAATATGCAGTGACATTGAGGTTTCTATTGATGAAGAATGGTCCCACTATCTTTGTACCCCATATACCACACCATACCATCAATTTTTGTGTTCCAACAGTGTTGGAGGGATCTATCCACTGTGGGTTAGTGTCAGACCAATAGCGGTGGTTTTGTTTGTTAACTTCACCATTCAATCCAACACAATGGGCAGCACTTTGAACACATTTTATAATCAATCATAATTTTGAAAATAACTCATGAAAGAATAAAGTTACGTTACAACCAAACACACCATTGTTTTTCTTATGAAATTCTCAATACTTTTGATGTGTCACATGACCGTCTTCCCATTGAAAAAAAATAAAGGATGCAAAATGGCCAACTTCAAAATGGCCACCATAGTCACCACCCATCTGGAAAAGTTTTCCCCCTCCCATATACTAATGTGCCACAAACATGAAGTTGATATCACCAACCATTCCCATTTTATTTAGGTGCATTCATATAAATGACCCACTCTGTATTTATATGTGCTGTGTGGGGCTCATACTGTATACAGTATATAGGGGGCTGTTTGTGGGCTCATACTAAATATAAGAGGATGTCAGCATATGTAATTCTGCTAAATATATAGAGTGATACCAATTAATATTAATAATGATAATATTCTAATATTGAGAAGAATTGATTTCAGCCTAATGATAATAATAATGCTTTTTATTTATATAGTGCCAAAATATTCTGCAGCGCTTTACAATTGAGCAGGGGCAATGTACAGACAATACAAAGTAACACATAGTTTAACAATTACAGGAGGGGTGAGAACCCATTTTGCAAGCTTACCATCTATAAGGACAGACGTGTCTGCTTCAAAGTGCCTGATTAAAGTGTCAAGATTTGAAATAGACTTGAAATGATATGAAGCACCTTGGCTCCATCATCTGCCATCTATCATAATCCATCTGCACTGCTCTGACATCACTTAATGATCATGTTGATTCTGTGTTTCCCTACAGATATGTTTGATTGTATGGCCCTGCACCCAACTTTGATGCTGTTCTGATGTATTTTCCCTGCTGAAAATATCCTATTCTATTATGAATGTAACTGTCCTTCCCCCTGGGCCCCCCCATCACACCCCTGTTTATGATCCTTTGTTCAAACCTGCCTGTGAGCGACCATTTGGTACAGCCTTGCTTGGTGATGGGTTAATGGAATCCCCTTACTCCACACCTGAAATCATGCTTTTTGGAGCATATCTGGAGCTGCTACTAGTCTGCTTCAAAGTGTCTGATTAAAGTGTCAAGATTTGAAATAGACCTAAAATTGACCGGAATTGACTGGGATAGACTGGAAGGTAATGAAATAGAGGGCCACTAAAAACAATGTGTATAACTCTTTACACTACTAATATTCACTATGTCTGTTATTTCATTGTTTGTTTTCCTGTGTGCTTTCGCCATCCAATTTTACCACCCTATTCCCCCTCCATCACCACTTATTCACATCAGCCCCTCTCATCAGCTCTTCATATTCCAAAGTCTTGTATAATAAACCATGTCCTAAATCCATAAACTATTTGCTCTTTCTCTTTTTGCTCCTTTCAGGTGATATCTCTCCCAAAAACTCACCGAAGTTTAGACACTTTTTTCTACCCCTTGCATCTAGCAGATGGCTGCAGATTCCCTCAGGAGGTGATTTTTGCTTAAAGCTAAATTATACATGTGTTATACATGTGGCTAGGTACTCGTGAGTGTAAGGGCCCTTGACGGTGGGTCACGAGCTTACGATATTCTGGCGCCATAATACCAACTGACACCTTACATCATTATTATAGTGTCTACTTGCATCTTTTTATCCATTGCAGTTGAGGTTGTTTTCCTCTAGGGGGCGTCAGTCACAGTGATGCATGTCCTCAGTGCTGAGTGGCCCGCCCGGTCTGGGGGCGTTACCAATAGGCTGTTCAGACACTATATGTATCACCTGGATGTGAGTGGCAGAGGCCTAGTGGAGTCCATGTGTCTGCATTCACCACCAGCCCCCTCCTTGTTAGCATGGCTGGTCGCCTGGTTGCCACAAACCGCCCCCATGTTATGGGTTGCAGGGGGCTGTGCACCAGTGTCTTGACGCATGTGTCACCTCCTGGGGGAATCTGCAGCCATCTGCTAGATGCAAGGGGTAGAAAAAAGTGTCAAAACTTCGGTGAGTTTTTCTATATATTTCTTAGTACCAATTCGGTGATTTTTGCTTAAAGCTAAATTATACATGTGTTATACATGTGGCTAGGTACTCGTGAGTGTAAGGGCTCTTGACGGTGGGTCACGAGCTTACGATATTCTGGCGCCATAATACCAACTGACACCTTACATCATTATTATAGTGTCTACTTGCATCTTTTTATCCATTGCAGTTGATGTTGTTTTCCTCTAGGGGGCGTCTGTCACAGTGATGCATGTCCTCAGTGCTGAGTGGCCCGCCCGGTCTGGGGGCGTCACCAATAGGCTGTTCAGACACTATATGTATCACCTGGATGTGAGTGGCAGAGGCCTAGTGGAGTCCATGTGTCTGCATTCACCACCAGCCCCCTCCTTGTTAGCATGGCTGGTCGCCTGGTTGCCACAAACCGCCCCCATGTTATGGGTTGCAGGGGGCTGTGCACCGGTGTCTTGACGCATGTGTCACCTCCTGGGGGAATCTGCAGCCATCTGCTAGATGCAAGGGGTGAAAAAAGTGTCAAAACTTCGGTGAGTTTTTCTATATATGTCTTAGTACCAATTCGGTGATTTTTGCTTAAAGCTAAATTATACATGTGTTATACATGTGGCTAGGTACTCGTGAGTGTAAGGGCCCTTGACGGTGGGTCACGAGCTTACGATATTCTGGCGCCATAATACCAACTGACACCTTACATCATTATTATAGTGTCTACTTGCATCTTTTTATCCATTGCAGTTGAGGTTGTTTTCCTCTAGGGGGCGTCTGTCACAGTGATGCATGTCCTCAGTGCTGAGTGGCCCGCCCGGTCTTGGGGCGTTACCAATAGGCTGTTCAGACACTATATGTATCACCTGGATGTGAGTGGCAGAGGCCTAGTGGAGTCCATGTGTCTGCATTCACCACCAGCCCCCTCCTTGTTAGCATGGCTGGTCGCCTGGTTGCCACAAACCGCCCCCATGTTATGGGTTGCAAGGGGCTGTGCACCGGTGTCTTGACGCATGTGTTACCTCCTGGGGGAATCTGCAGCCATCTGCTAGATGCAAGGGGTAGAAAAAAGTGTCAAAACTTCGGTGAGTTTTTCTATATATTTCTTAGTACCAATTCGGTGATTTTTGCTTAAAGCTAAATTATACATGTGTTATACATGTGGCTAGGTACTCGTGAGTGTAAGGGCCCTTGACGGTGGGTCACGAGCTTACGATATTCTGGCGCCATAATACCAACTGACACCTTACATCATTATTATAGTGTCTACTTGCATCTTTTTATCCATTGCAGTTGAGGTTGTTTTCCTCTAGGGGGCGTCTGTCACAGTGATGCATGTCCTCAGTGCTGAGTGGCCCGCCCGGTCTGGGGGCGTTACCAATAGGCTGTTCAGACACTATATGTATCACCTGGATGTGAGTGGCAGAGGCCTAGTGGAGTCCATGTGTATGCATTCACCACCAGCCCCCTCCTTGTTAGCATGGCTGGTCGCCTGGTTGCCACAAACCGCCCCCATGTTATGGGTTGCAGGGGGCTGTGCACCGGTGTCTTGACGCATGTGTCACCTCCTGGGGGAATCTGCAGCCATCTGCTAGATGCAAGGGGTAGAAAAAAGTGTCAAAACTTCGGTGAGTTTTTCTATATATTTCTTAGTACCAATTCGGTGATTTTTGCTTAAAGCTAAATTATACATGTGTTGTACATGTGGCTAGGTACTCGTGAGTGTAAGGGCCCTTGACGGTGGGTCACGAGCTTACGATATTCTGGCGCCATAATACCAACTGACACCTTACATCATTATTATAGTGTCTACTTGCATCTTTTTATCCATTGCAGTTGAGGTTGTTTTCCTCTAGGGGGCGTCGGTCACAGTGATGCATGTCCTCAGTGCTGAGTGGCCCGCCCGGTCTGGGGGCGTTACCAATAGGCTGTTCAGACACTATATGTATCACCTGGATGTGAGTGGCAGAGGCCTAGTGGAGTCCATGTGTCTGCATTCACCACCAGCCCCCTCCTTGTTAGCATGGCTGGTCGCCTGGTTGCCACAAACCGCCCCCATGTTATGGGTTGCAGGGGGCTATGCACCGATGTCTTGACGCATGTGTCACCTCCTGGGGGAATCTGCAGCCATCTGCTAGATGCAAGGGGTAGAAAAAAGTGTCAAAACTTCGGTGAGTTTTTCTATATATTTCTTAGTACCAATTCGGTGATATCTCTCCCAACCCTGGTCTGCCCTCTGCCAACTTCAAACTCTCCCCCATGTTATATAGAAATCCTACTAACCTTATTATCATTACGTGCCCACCTTCATCTCCTCTTTTAATTGTGCTCTCTGGAATCCACGTTCTGTATGCAACAAGCTTCCCTTCATATAACTTTCTTTAACTCTCTTAATCTCCTGACCTGAAACCTGGATCTAGGATTCAGACACTGCTTCCTTTGCTGCTATTTTCATGGCGGCTTACAGTTCTTCCATTTCCCGAGACCTGGAAACAGAAATGGTGGTGGACTCTGCCTCCTCCTGTCCCCACAATGTACTTTCCCGGCCCCATCACTTTCATTCCCCTCTTTTGAGGTCCACACCATTAGGCTATTCCATCCCCTCCCCTCAGAGTAGCGGTTTTATACTACCCCCCAGGTTTACTCACCAACTTCCTCAATCATTCTTCCTCATGGCTGCCACACTTTATGTTCTCAGCATTACCAACCCTGTTTCTAAGAGACTTTAACATTTCCATAAATAGCCCCATCTCCCCATCTGCATCCCAGCTCCTATCTCTAACCACCTCTCTTGGCCTCTCACAGCTCTCAACCTCTGAGACACACAAAGACAGTAACACCCTTGACCTTGTCTCCATAGATAATTCACCTCTTCCCCTCTCTGACCATAACATTCTCTCCTGCACACTCACAAACCCTCGCCCACCACAGCACACCCCTACCTATCACACATCCAGAAATTTACAGGCCATTAACCCTCATACAATCACAGACTCTCTACACTCATCACTGTCCCCAATCTCCTTCTCCTGTCCCGATCTGGCAGTAAAATTCATTACAGTGACACTCTCAGAAGCACCCTGGACCAAGTAGTGCCTGTCAACCTCAGAACCTCCAAAAACACATTGAGTTGGCTCACATCGCAAACTCAATTCCTCTAGTGATGCTCTAGAAGTGCTGAATGCCTATGGAGGAAAACCCGCACACCAGAGAACTTTGGTCATTATAAATTCATGTTAAAAACCTACAACTCTGCCCTTCACCTCACCAAACAGACCTACTTCACCACCCTGGTCTCCTTACTATCCAACAATACATAAAAACTCTTTGACACCTTTCACTCTCTCCTCAGTCCTAAAGTGCAGGCCCCAATCACTGACCTCTGTGCTTATGATCTGGCTTCTTACTTTATGGAGAAAATACACAACATCCGCCAGGAAATCAGCTCCCAGCTTCCAAGCGCTGCTATTCCCACTCTTCCTCACATTATCTCTGGCTCACTCTCCATATTTGACCCAGTCACAGAAGAAGAAGTCTCCAAACTCCTCTCTTCCTCTCATCCCATAACATGCACCACTGACCCCATTCCCTCACACCTACTCCAGTCTCTCTCTCTGGTCGTCACCACTCACCTAATCAAAATCTTTAACCTCTCTTCTGGCATCTTCCCCTCCTCCTTCAAACATTCTATCATTACTCCATTATTAAAGAACACTTCTCTTGACCCATCCTGCTCAAATAACTACAGACCAGTCTCCAATCTCCCCTTCATCTCTAAACTCTTGGAGATCCTGATTTACACCCGCCTCACCCATTACCTCTCCACTCACTCTCTTCTAGATCCATTACAGTCTGGTTTTCAACCCCTTCACTCTACAGAAACCACCCTCATCAAAGTCACCAATGACCTTCTGATAGCAAAACATAATGGTGACCACTCTCTGCTATTTCTTCTTGACCTCTCTGCAGCTTTTGACACTGTTGACCACCATCTTCTACTCTCTATGCTGCACTCCATCGGCATAAAGGACACGGCTTTCTCCTGGTTTTCTTCCTATCTTTCTGAGCACTCTTTCAGTGTAACGTTTGCTGGCTCCACTTCCTCTCCTCTTCATTTCACTATTGGGGTCCCTCAGGGCTCAGTCCTTGGCCCTTTTCTGTTGTCTCTCAACACAGCCCCGATAGGACACACCATCAGCAGATTTGACTTCCAGTACCATCTTTATGCTGATGACACACAACTATACACTTCAGCCCCTGACCTTACGCCTGTGGTGAAAAAGAACACCAATTACTGTCTTGCTGCAGTTTCCAACATCATGTTTGCTCTCTATTTGAAGCTCAACCTTTCTAAAACTGAACTACTTCTGCTCCCACCATCCACTAACCTCCCTAAATCTGACATCTTTCTCTCAGTGTGCGGCACCACGATAACGCCTAGGCAGCAGGATCGCTGTCTGGGTGTTATGTTTGACACCGATCTCTCCTTCACCTCCTATATATAATCTCTCGTCCGCTCTTGTCGCTTGCATCTGAAGAACATCTCTAGAGTCTCCCCCTTTCTCACCATGGAAACAACAAAAACCCTCACCATGGCCCTAATTCATTCCTGTCTTGACTACTGCAATTTTCTATTAATCGGCCTCCCCCTCTCTAAACTTTCCCCTCTCCAGTCCATCCTTTATGCAGCAGCCAGGATCAGTCATCTGGCCAATCGTTACTCAGATGCCTTCGTTCTGTGCCAGTCACTGCACTGGCTGCCCGTACATTACAGGATCCAATTCAAATTGCTTGTTCTCACCCTTCACGTTGCAGCACCTCCCTACATCTCCTCTCTCATCTCTGTCTATCACCCCACCCATTCTCTATGTCCTACAAATGACCTTCGACTAACATCTGCACTAATCCTCCCACTCTCAGCTTCAAGACTTCTCCCAAGCTGCACCAATTTTCTGGAATGCTCTACCTCAAGATATCAGGACTATCCACAACTTGCATAGCTTCAGACGCTCCCTAAAAACACATATTATTAAGGCGGCCTGTCATGCTCCCCAATAGAAGTCCTTAGTGAATGGGCTACATACAGTACCATCTCTCTGGACATAATCTCTTCTTCAAGCCCCACCAAAACCAAAAGCTCTACACAGATGTCTGGTGACCATTCATGTAACTTTATTTCTATCCCCTCTTTCTCAAGATGACTGGCCCTTCACTGTAATAAGCTTCTGTACCTTGTGTAACCCCAATCCTTTTGCAGATTGTAAACTCTTTTGAGCAGGGTCACCTTTATTTTTGTTTTAATTATTGTATTGTACTTTTTACATTGATTCTATGCTTATTGTATCTAATTACTGTACTGCATTTTTTTCATTGTTTCTCTGCTTTATTTTTTACCCTGTTTCTCTGCTTTAAGTATTGTACTTTTACATTGATTCTCTGCTTAGCGTATTGGATTTTTTACATTGATTCTCTACTTTAATTACTTACTGTATTGTATGTTTTTTATTGTTACCTATGACTGCTTGTAAACAAACTACTGTATTGTAAAGTGCTGCGGAATATGTTGACGCTATATAAATAAAGATTTATTATAATTATTATTATTATAAGGAAATAGGGGGTCACAGTAGTCAAGACGTTCTTGTGATGTCTGGTTTGGTCATCATTATGATAAATAGAAGTTTTTCATATGAGGCCACATGCTCCAATTATCAGTCTGTATTGTCTATATCCACTTACATGCTATTGGTTGTATTGAGGATGTGAAGACAGATGAGTAGGAATCTGTAGGTTATAATTCACATTTATAAGAATGTCTCAAAGGAGAGGGGAAAGATAGGTCAATGAGTTGAGGTGAAAGGCGTAGTTTCAGGAAAGTATCCTTAAATTAAAGTAATATCTTATCCCAGATATCCCGACTGTCTGGTGGTCCTTTTGCA
The DNA here is from genome assembly GCA_033576535.1 of Allobates femoralis. Taxonomy (NCBI): domain Eukaryota; kingdom Metazoa; phylum Chordata; class Amphibia; order Anura; family Aromobatidae; genus Allobates; species Allobates femoralis. Next base: position 414,744,637 of record JARQOC010000004.1, on the reverse strand, counting down.
GCAGCGCAGGTTGAACGGCACTTCGTCCTCTTCAGAGTTTATCTTTCACCACGGTTATCCGTGGAGGTGCGGACTGTGCAGCAGCTGTTTTTCAAGCCATCATACTTGGTTGTGGGTTGCACAACCATAACAGGTGAGCAGATTTCATTAAGTTTTATTTCACCACTTGTCCTAAAAGATAAGACCCTATTGCGCATTATCTCATATTTCAGAAAGCATCTGCATTGGCATTCTTGCATCCTGCCCTGTACTTGATGGTAAAATCATAATTAGATAGCCGGGTTATCCATCGCTGCTCCAGCACACCGGGATTTGCTGAGTCCAGGTGGGTAAGCGGGTTGTTATCTGTAAAGATGTTAAATTTTGCTGCAGCCAGATGTTTAAAGCATTCTGTAACAGCCCAGACTACTGCCAAGAGTTCCAACTTGAATGAACTGTAGTTCTCGGGATTTCTTTCAGTAGGACGGAGCTTCCTGCTTGCAAAGGCTATAACTTTCTCTTTACCTCCTTGCACTTGGGACAGCACCACTGCCAATCCCACATTGCTGGCATCTGTATACAGAATGAATGGCTATTGATCAGGGTAAGGCTACTTGGCTGTGTTTTTGAGGATGTTTCTGGCAGCCTGTGTTTTTGGGCTACGTTTTTGATGTTAGGTCTGGAGCAGCGTTAAAAAATGCAAGCAAAAATGCATGCAAAAACGCATGGTACTATTTGGTGCCATGCGTTTTTGCATGCATTTCCCATAGGGCCCCATGTTACAAAAATACATGCGTTTTTGAAAATCCCCAGAAAAGCACCAAAAAACGCAGCATGCAACGTTTTTGGTGCTGAGCCAAAAAACGCATCCAACAAACGCATGACACTTTGGCCATGCATTTTTTGAATTGGGGCCTATGGATGAGTTTTTCCATGCGTTTTTCACAAAAGACAAGTGTGAAAAATGCATGGAAAAAACGCATCCACGACGCCAGTGTGACCCTAGCCTAAGCGAGGACTTCGTCCCCTGTCAAGACCCACTTCAACTTCTTGAAGGATTCTTCGGTTTCACTACTCCATTGGAAGAGAGGACTCTGGACTTTTGTCTTCTTGGACTGTCCTACCAGGAGATCTTGTAGAGGGGCTGCCATCTTCGTAAACCCTTTGATGAATCTTCTATAGTAGCCTACCAGGCCCAGGAACTGCCTCAAGTCTTTCACGCTGGTGGGTCTTGGCCAGTCCCTTATCACTGTGACCTTCTTGGGGTCTGGTGCTACTCCTTCTGAGTTTACGACATGTCCGATATACTGTGCCTTTGGTTTTAACAGGTGATACTTGGATGGCTTTATGTTCATGCCATATCCGGACAAGGCTTCAAACACTTCTGCCAAGTGTTCCAGGTGCTCTTCATACGTTTTGAGTAGACTATGATGTCATCCAGGTTCAATAAGATGGTCTCAAAGTTTTTGTGTCCTAGGCAGCACTCCATCAATCTCTGGAATGTACCGGGTGCGTTGCAGAGTCCAAATGGCATACAGTTGAACTAGCAGAGGCCCATTGGCGTAGTGAATGCTGTCTTCTCACGGTCAGCCTCTGCCACAGGATCTTGCCAATACCCACTAGTAAGATCTAAGGTGGAAAAGTAGTAGATTTTAATGCATCTAATGAGTCCTCAATTCTAGGTAATGAGTATGCGTCCTTGTGTGTAATGCGGTTGATCTACCTGTACTCTACGCACATCCTCATTGTCCCATCCTTCTTCTTGACTAAGACTAGAGGAGCTGCCCAGGGGCTACAGCTGTCTTTTATCACCCCTGCTTCCTTAATTTCCTTTAACATGTCCTTTGCACATTGGTAGTGAGCGGGTGGTACTGGTCTATACCTCTCTTTGATAATGTAGATGGTTACCTTTGGGTATACCCCTTTTATTTGCCCAAAGTCTAAAGAGTGTTTGCTAAAGACTTGCTCATACTCTCTCACTACCCAGTATACGCCATGCTTCTTATGGGAGGGTGTAGAATCAGTACCTATATGTAACCTTTGGCACCAATCCTCCAGCTTTCCCTCTGAGCCATTGCCCTCCACCTGTTTGGATGGGTTCAAGGGTTCAACTGCTGTGATGGAATTGTTATTGACAGTGTGCAGTTTAGCCATGGTAGCATACTTTGGCAGGATGACTTCCTCTTCTTCACAGCTGAGAAGGCGTACTGGTACTTCCTGTTGTGTACCTCAACTACATCTCTGGCCATTAGTACAGTGGGCCTACTGTCTGAGTACACGGGTTCTACCAGGGCTTGATAGTCTCACCCTCTATGGCCTATTGTGGCTCTACACCAGACCAACATTTCAGTTTTGGGGGGTATCACTATGGGTAACAGGTTATTTACCCTTGCATTGGCAATTTCTCCTCTGGACAACTCTACCTGCTGCCTCAGCACCAGTGTTTTTATTTCCTTCCGCAAGACTCGCTGTTGTCCACTATTGGCAATCTCGGCAATCTGCTGTAACACAACAATTACTTCTGCAAGACAATTCTCTATCACATTAGTGCCCAAAATAATCATTGGATTACTTTCATTCTGGTCAACATCAACAATTATCAATCCTTGACCCTTTAACTCTACCCGCCCCCCTTTAATGGTTACTTCTTTAAACACGATCTACAGTACCGGTTTACCATTACTAGCTAGTATGTTAAAGCCATCATCTGGGCCGTGCAAAATGTCTGAATCTGCCCAGTAGCTCTTAAAAAGGATAGACGGTATGGAGGTGATCTAGGAGCCGGTATCCAGCAGAGCGTTCATGGGATGCCATCCAGCACGACAGGCAGGACTGCGCGTCCTCCCACATACCTGTCAAGTCAGTTCGGTTGGCCTTGTGCCTTTAGTCCTGAGGTGCGGTCCGCTTCCCCAGGGGATTCTCGTTTAAAGTACATTCCCGGGCAAAGTGACCTGATTCTCCACAGCGGCGGCAAATGGGTTGTCCATCCAGGTTGTAGCGTTTGCTGGGTCATCCACTGGTCTCTGAGTCCCTCCTTGGCCGCATCCATGGGGCGTCCTCTCTGCTTCAAGCCAACTCAATCTTCTCCACTGGCTTGGAACCTAGCATCTCCTGCATAGCCTTGGTCATCTCCGCGACGCTTTTAGTTAGTGCTTCAATCTTTTGGTTGAGAGCCTCAATGGTGATAGGCTCCTGGAACCTTGCACTTGCCCCTGCTTCAGTCTGCGGGGTTTGCACTCCTGGGTGTTGATAGGTTGCAGCCAGACATTGTGCAGTATTTGCGTCATGAGGTTCTTCTGCTTGCATTATGCAGATGGCTATGTCTTTGAACTGCACAAAATCAAGATCAGGGCTTTGGATGGCCATCATACGCAATTATCCCCTATGAGGAGGAGATAAGAGTCCATCAATAAACTGGTCGATGAGCAATTTATCCTCCCCTTGCGCCAAGGCAGGTTCTATTTGCTTCAGTGCCCGGTCGCCTCCTGTAGATTTAATACAAAGTGCTCTTCTGTGGTTTCTGCCTGTGCTCAAAGTATCTCATTTTTATTCGTGCAACGGTACTGCTTTCAAAACTAGCTTTCAGCCTGGCGAGTACATGTTCTACGGTGTCTTTGTCAGTGTCCGGCCAGGACTTTGTCTCCCAGTGTTCGGTACCTGTTAATTGTCCCATTAATATGCTGACTCGCTGGCCTTCCATCAGGGGATACGCACTATAGTAACTGTTCAGTCTCTCCCTGAAGTCCGTCAGAGTGTTTGGTTCCCCTGAGTATTGCGGCAGCCATGTTGCTCCAGGCGCATACGGCATTAGGAACGGCTTGATTGGGGACATGGCCTGCCCTGCAGGTCCAGTGGGTGCTCCATCTGCTCTGGGGGCTGCATCTAGTTGCCTCGGAGCGGCTGCACCTACCCCCTGCGGGGGCTCTCTTGGCTCCAACATCTTTCCGCCCCTTAGTAAATCCTGACCCTTCAGGTCTGTCACTTCCGTAGGGATGCACAACTTTAGCTCCGCCGGTGGGACAGGGTTTCTCGCCCCCACGAGATGTCATCAGAGCGCAGAGTGGGCCTCGCTTCACGCTCTTGGGAGGGTGCCGCCCACGATGATACACCCCTCAGCTTTCCGCGCTCCATGCGTGTTAGTAATGGCAACAGTCAAAAACACGTATTTTACACAGTTCATGGCACACAGCACCCGGTGATACCGGGCTACGAAATCCTGTTTGTGACGCCGGAAATTGTCGGGCCCCAGGGCCGTGGGGTACTTGCAACCGGGCAATACTGTCTCTGGGGAGTCAGCTCCGCCACAGACCAGAATTTATAGGGGAGATCACCCTGAACCCAGGCTGGGTCTCCCCCTTCTGGCCTGGAGGCAGAAGATATTGTGTGTGGTTTTCCTGCTTGATGAGACTCGTTTGTAGCTCTCAGCGTGACACCACCACCCGGGGGCAGTGATGACACAGTGGCATTAAGACCCTGGGCTGCCACACTCTGCACTCCCCAACAGTCTGCATTCCTCTCTCCCCCACGCTCTGTACTCCTCTCCACTGTGCTCTGCACTCCCCTGCACTCTGCACTCCCCTTCCCCCACGCTGTGCACTCCTCTCCCCCATGTGCTCCACACATTCCCCGCGCTATGCACTCCCCCACAGTTTGTACTCCTCTTTCCCCTGTGCTCTGCACTCCCCCACACTCTGCTCACTCTCTCCCCTGCACTCTGCACTCCCCATGCACTCTGCACTCCCCCCATGCTCTGCAATCCCACCCACGCCATGCACTCCCCCCACACCCTGCAATCCACTCCCCCCACACTCTGAACTCCTCTACCTCCTGTGCTCTGCACTCCCACATGCTCTGCACTCCCCTGCACTCTGCACTCCTCTCCCCCCCACTCTCTGCTCTCCCCATGTGCTCTGCACTCCCCCTGTGGCCTACACTTCCCCCACGCTCTGTGCTCCCCCAATGCTCTGCATTCCCCCTTGTACTCTGCACTCCCCCATGCTCCTCACTCCACTCTCCCCTGCATTCTGCACTCCTCTTCCCCCATGCTCTGCACTTCCCCCATGCTCTGCACTCCTTCCTGCGCTCTACACTCCCCTCACGCTCAGCACTCTACTCCCCCCATGCTCTGCACACCCCCTGCACTCTGCATTCCCCCTCCATGCTCTGACTACTCTCACACCCCGCACTCTGCCCGCTCTCACACCTCCCGCTTGCTCTGCCCGTTCTTACACCCCCCGCTTGCTCTGACTGCTCTTATACCCTGCTCTCACTGCTTGCCCTGCTCACCCTGCAGTCCGTCGAATGAAGAACTCTATCAGTTCCTCTTGGCGTCAACATTTTTCCTATGCTGCTGCCAAATTAGAGCAAGCATGAAGGTTCAGAGAGTGACCACGGGGGGCAGAGAGTAGACCATATGGGGGAGGGAGTGACCACGGGGGGCAGAGAGACAGCACGGGGGGCTGAGAGTGACCTTAGTAAGAACAGAGAGCCAGCACAGGGGTGGGCAGAGATCCACCACAGGGGGGCAGTGATCATGCACACGGGAGGCAGAGGTGGATCTCTGTGGTATCGGCATACTCAGAAGAAATTGCACAATAGATTGTTCTGTCCATTTTCTCTTGTTACCCTTATGAAAATGCAACATGTGCTGCTAAGGCAACATTTTTTATAGGAAAAAAGCATTTTAATTTTTTTCCATCCACATTACTTTATTTTTTGTGAAGCACCTAAATAGTTAACAAACTTCTTAAAGTTTTTTGGAGCACTTTAAAGGGTGCAGTATTCTGAATTGTGTCAATTTTGGATGTTTTCTGTTCTGTAGGGCCCTTTAAAGTCACTTCAATTATGGTGTGGTCCCTAAAAAAATGGTTTTGTAAATTTTGTGGAAAAATTTGAAATTGCTGATTATCTTTCTGCTCCTTTAGCTTCCTAACAAAAAAAATATGTCTCAAAAATGATGTTGATATGAACTATACATGTGAAAAATGTTATTTGCTAACTATTTTGTGTGAGATAACTTTCTAGTTTAAGGGCATAAAAATTACAAGTTTTAAAATTGTAAACTTTTCAACATTTTTGCCAAAATTCCAAAATTTTTAGAAATAAACATAAAAATTGTTGACCTTAGTTCACCACTACTATCGCAAAAAATGAGTCATAAAACATCTAATCTCAGAATCACAGGAATCTGTTCCAGAGTTACAGTGGCGTAACTTCAGGCCCAGGGGCCCCGATGCAAAAGCTCCAACGGGGCCCCCAATGATTGCAAATTTTTAATAGTATTAGTTTTTTCCATAGGCCATAGGGACTCTTGGGGCCCCCTAGGCTGTAGGGCCCCTGGTGCGATTGCAACCCCTGCACCTATTGTAGTTACGCCTCTACAGAGTTATTACTACATAAAATGACACTGGTCAGAATTGAAATATTAGGCCTTGTCAGCACAGTGAAAACAGGCTTCAGCAGTAAAGAGTTAAAGAAGTTGTTCAGTACCATTTTATTTTTTACTAACTACCTGCCTGTTCTACTCGCTGCTGGGTCAGAGCGCTGATGGATACTGTTTCACATCTTCGCAACAAAGCGGCTGTTCCTCTTCCAGTTTGCTCTGTTGACAGGACATGACTGTCGACATCATGTTCATTGAAAACCGGTTCTCCCACAATTAGGTAGCAGTGTGTTAACTGTTAATTAGCATGACATCCCATCAACAGAGCAGAGCAGAAGAGAAGCTTCTGCTGTGTCAATGTGATGTCAACGGAAGCCCTCCCCTTCTGTCACTCACAGAATGCAAATCATTAGTCCTGCCTTCAGCTCCACATCACAGCAGCACAGAGAGAGAGGCTGGATCCTGCAGCCTGCAAAACAACACGCCGTAAGGGCTAAAGAATATAGTCCCTACTAATTATAATGCCTAATGTGTGAGTATAAAATCGTTTTTATCTTCTTTGACAGGATGCTTTTAGGAGACAAAAGGAGTGTGAGAATAGTGATAGGATGCTGCAGGGACATGATTTTGTAGCTTAGGTGGCTATTTGGAGGTGACCGAATCCCTTTAAGTGTACAGCATGTGAGGAATGGTGCTTGAAAACTTGTTTTCTTTATTGCAAATTTTAATTCACCTGAAACAGCAAATTTCAAGAGATTTGATTTGAACAAGATCCTACATGGATCTATCCGCTCATCTTTAAATTAGACTTAATTAGACATTTAGACTTCAAAATTAATATCATTATTTATATAGCGCCATTTAAATTCCATGGCGCTTTACATGCTAAAAGGGGCAGACAAGGACAAGTACAATAAATGTGGACAATTTGGTCGTACAGATTAGGGATGGGCGAATCTACTCGCTAGGACTCGTTACTCGGCGAGTAGTAAGGGACTCGCAGGACTCGGTACTCTGCGAGTTTCCCAGCGTTTACTCGCACGAGTCCAATGCAAATCAATGGCAAACGCTGACAAAACTAGGATTGCCATTGTCTTGCATTAGACTCGGCTACTGTGCCAGTGATAGCAGGGAAACTCGCAAAGTAACTGCTGTTACTTTGCGAGCCAAGTCCAGCTGTCTTCTCTGTGCAGGCTGCCGCAGCTCCAGGGTCCTAGAGCCCGCCTGCTCACAGAGATGATGTAGCAGTGCTGAGATTGTTCTCAGTCTGCTCATTCCCTGTGCATAGACATCTATATCTATGCACAGGGGATGTAGCAGAGAGGAAATCGCGTTTTGGACTGCGTCGGACAGAAGAGGATTTTTTTAATTAAAGATGGAGTCCCTAATGGCTTTTTTTTAATTTCAAATAATAATGTTTCTCTGTGTTGTGTTTTTTTAACCCTTTATTGGAGATTCTTAGTGGCTGGGTCAAACGTGGCCTGACATTAAGAATCTCGGGCTTAATACCAGCTTGTATAACAAAGCTGGTATTAACCCCTTTATTACCCAGCGTGCCACCGCCACCAGGGCCGCTGGAAGAGCGGGGTTCAGCGCCAGAGGATGGCGCTTCAATGAACGCGCCATCTTCTGGGGCGGCTGCGGGCTGCAATTTGCAGCGGGGGTGCCCAGAAAGCTTGGGCCTCCCTGCGCTGCGGATTCCAGCCCCCAGCTGCTTAGCTGTACCTGGCTAGACATAGAAATTGCGCGGAGCCCCACGCATTTTTTTTTTTTATTATTTCATGAAATTCATGAAATAATTAAAAAAAAAATGCGTGGAGCCAGACACTTCAGTGCAGTTCTCTTTTTCTTCAAAAGATTTGGCACCATTTCCACTGTCAGCCACCCCAGAGCTGGGTGGATCAATGACCATTCTGGACATCAGATATTCTTTAGCATCCCCATGAATGCAGCTGACTCTGATCTTCTTTCTGGAAGTCAGGTAGACATTGAGTGCGGCCCTACTAGGGTCACCAAGATTCCTGAGTCTAATAGTTTTGTCAAAGTTTCTCCTTTCAACTTCACGGAAAATACTTGTGACTCCTCGTTGGACCACCATCGTCCCCAGCTACAGTCCAACTGGCACTGATCAGCGAAATCGGGCTGCTATATGGTCTGGACCATGACATTTCCCGCAGATTATGCCTTCACTTAAATGCTTTGGCACTACGTAGATGACCATTTGAACTTGTCCCATTCTGTCCCCTTTTGGGAAACTGGCCTTTTTTGACAACCCCAGGACGGAGGACTTTTAACCACTATGTATCTGTTCAATTGACCAATCAGTTTATCGGTGTCCTGGGGATCTACCTGGGCAACTTGTGTCTTTACTGGCCTCATAAGGGATTACACAAACTGGTCCATTATTATCTTCTCAACACGTTCTAACAGCGGATGCTGTTGCAGTTCCCACTGCTGATGTGGGTTCTCAGGGAACCTCCGCCTGCTGGTTCCTTTTTTCTGTACACCGACCTGCATCAGCTGCCGCCACAGCTCCTCTATCTTGTCCGCTTGTGCTACACTGCTCACACATGTCTGCAAAATTACACCAGGATCTATAGTCTTGTCTGCAGTCATCACATCTGCTTCCTGGAATGCTGCCTGCATTCTAACACCAAATGTGATAGGGTTATTTACTTAGCTTACTCTTTGGCTCAGCTATTAATGGGTGGAAGTGGCGTTTTGTT